>CAUYTI010002353.1:0-18827 GCA_963575145.1 Galago senegalensis | reverse complement strand
CCCAGCTACTTGGGAGGCGGAGGCAAGAGACTCGCTTGAGCCCAGGAGTTGGAGGTTGCTGTGAGCTGTAATGCCACGGCACTCTACCCAGGGGGACAGCTTGAGGCTCTGTCTCAAAAAAAAAAAAAAAAAAAAAGAATCGAGACTGTCCCACCAAAAGCGGGACGTCTGGACACCTTACCAATTACAGATCAAAAATATTTTTAAAATACAATAAAAAATAATACAAATAAAAACAACACAATATGCCAGCCATCTATATAGCATTTGCATTATATTAGGTATGATAAGTAATCCAGAGATGATTTAAACTACATGGGAAGATGGGAGAATGTGTTAGGTTATATGCAAATATTATGCCATTTCATATCAGGAACTGAAGCATCCATGGAGTTTGGTATCCCCAGGGGGTCCAGGAACCAGTCTTCCTCAGATACTGAGGGAGAACTGTAATCAACTGCAATGTATCTATCACCCATCTTCCATAGTGATTGACATGTGGTTAATGTTGTTTCTTATGTACCCCTGACATGTTGAAGCAAATCTCAGCTTAATTTTTCCATCAGTTATACCAGAGTTACCTACACAGTCCTCACAACCCTCTTAGCAAGCAAGTACTACCATTGGCCCCCACTGTCCAAAAAAGGTAAAGGTGGTCCATTGTGGGCACAGGGGAATGTCAATGGAGTGGAGATTAGAAGTACAATTCCACAAGTTTTGTAGATCTCCCCCAAGTGAGAAACAACCTCACTGAAGGTCCGTGTCGCAAGACTGTGAGGAATGTGGACCCCACTATGCCTCTCAAACAAGTGGTGGGATTGTCCCATCTTCCTCCATTTTTGTTCATTCAGTTAAATTTGTTCACCAAACATTCACTAAGTGCCCAGGCACTGTGTTGCACACCAGGAACACAAGAATGAGCCACAGTGACAACCCCTACCGTCTTCATGGGCCTGTGCCCTCACTGGGGGTCACCAGTATCACAGAGATGGAAACAATAGACAAGCTTTATTCCCCTGGACCCAACACAGGCTGGAAAGCTGCTGGAGGGGCACCGTCCACCTGACTCTCCACATGGAGGGGAAACCCCATCTCCTGCAAGTGTAGTGCTATTCCAGGGTGTTGCCCTCAGGTCTGTCTTTAGTTGCAAGTGCCAGAATTAAAACACAAAGGGGCAGAAGCAAACAAAAAAAGGGGGGAGTGACAAATACGTTCCTCCTGTAAAAGACTCCATAGCTCATGAGTGAGTCTAGCTCCAATGTCACCTGGCTCTGCTTTTCTCTGTATTTGCTTCATTTTACAACAGAGGAACAATAATGGAAGTCCCAACTTAGCAACTCTAGAAGAAAAGGGCTCTCCCCTTCCTGTGAAAGTTGTCAGAATCAAAATGGAATCACTTGTGTCCAAAAAAAAAGGAAAGTCTGATAATAAAAACTGCAAAAAACAGGCTCGGCACCCATAGCACAGTGATTATGGTGCCAGCCACATGCACTGAGGCTGGGGGGTTTGCATCCAGCCCAGGCCAACTAACTAACAATGACAACTGCAACAAGAAAATAGCCAGGCGTAGTGGCAGGCACCTGTAGTCCCAGCTACTTGGGAGGCTGAGGCAAGAGAATTGCTTAAGCCCAAGACTTTGAGGTTGCTGTGAGCTGGGATGCTACAGCACTCTTACTGGGGGCAACATAGTGAGACTCTGTCTCAAAAACAAAAAAAAAAAAGATGGGAATACATGTGCCATAGTAAACTATGTGAGTATACAGGCAGGTAAAGGAAGACAAAGGTTTTTTAAAGGACAAATGATGAGGACCTCGAAATTGTTTTGAGATAATTATCTATGGCTATCAGGATCCTTAACAAAGGTAGCAGTCCTAATATGGACAGTTGGTGGGCAGATGTCCTTGCAGAAAATTGTGTGTGTGTGTGTAGGATGTGTTAGCCTTTGTGCAAAGTTTGGGATTTTGGTTTATTGTATGTTTTGTTTTTGTTTTCTCGAAGGTTTTTTTTTTTTTTGAGACAGAGCCTCAAGCTGTCCCCCTGGGTAGAGTGCTGTGGCATCACAGCTCACAGCAACCTCTCCAACTCCTGGGCTCAAGCAAGTCTCCTGCCTCTGCCTCCCAAGTAGCTGGGACTACAGGTGCCTGCCACAACACCTGGCTATTTTTTGGTCGTAGCCGTCGTTGTTTGGCGGGCCTGGGCTGGATTCAAACCCCCCACCTTTGGTGTATGTGGCTGGCGCCTTAGCCACTTGAGCCACAAGCGCTGAGCCAAGTTTTTTTTGTCTCACTATGTCACCCTCAGTACAGTGCTGTGGCGTCACAGGTCACAGCAACCTCAAACTCTTAGGCTTAAGCGATTCTCTTGCCTCAGCCTCCCAATAGCTGGGACTACAGGTGCCCACCACAATGCCTGGCTATTTTTGTTGTTGTTGCAGTTTGGCCGGGGCTGGGTTTGAACCCACCACCCTCGGTATATGGGGCAGGCGCCCTCAGTGCAGTGACTCACTGAGCCACAGGCGCCACCCCCAAACCACTTGTTTTTTAACCTTGACTCTCCCTTTGAAACTTTCCTCTGTACTGTATTTTCTCATGCCTAAGACTTCAACAAAAGCCAGTAATGAAAGTTGGAGGGAGGTGCACCCTTGTTTCTCCTTGAGGAGTGCTTGCTGGTGTTGGCCTCCCTGGATCCCTCAGGTCAATGCAAATGGACTGAATAGGTGTTATGCATTTGTGTGGAGATGCACCAACACAAACCCACCAAATTCTTCATGTCAGATATTCCACCTGCCGGCTCTGGCTTTTCAGGGAAGGCTGAAGCTATTGATAATAACAGGAAGCAGACTTCTGACTGCATTTTCTCTACTTGACCCCTAGCACACAACAGGAATTGCTGGTTGCCAAGTAGCCAGGTCCAGGTGACATCAGGTAGGCCCAAGAGCACAGGCAGTTGGAATATAAAAATTTTGGTTTTGGGGCAGCGACTGTGGCTCAAAGGAGTAGGGCGCTGGCCCCATATGCCAGAGGTGGTGGGTTCAAACCCAGCCCCAGCCAAAAACTGCAAAAAAAAAAAAATGAAAATTTTGGTTTTCTCTAAGATGAAAATATCTCTTTGTTTTCCCTTACCTGGCTCTTCCAGCCCATTCCTCCTTTCCCTCTTGCCAACTTCACCCCATCCTCAGACAGTCACTCCCCTCACTGCCCTTTTCAAAATGGCACTCTTCAGCCTCACCATGTATCAAGTCCAGCCCTCTCACCTGTCATAGCTCTTAGTACTGCATAATTCCCTCAAGATCCCCTCAAACTCATTTGAGAGGGACAGTATCAACATTCTGGGAAACCCATGCAAACACTCAAATTATTTATACCTTACTGGTCCTCAGAGGCTAAAGAATAACATTGAGCTATGGCTCTGAATGTTTTTTTTTATTATTTTTTATTTTGGTGGGGGTGGGGTGGGGACAGGGTATTGCTCAGTTGCCCGGGGTAGAGTGCAGTGGCATCATCATACCTCACAGTTGCCTTGAACTCCTGGGCTCAAGCAATCTCCTGTCTTCAGCCTCTCAAAGTGCTAGGATTACAGACATAGCCACCACACCCAGCCTGCTGGGAATGTTTATGATCATCCACAAATCAAATCCTTTTGAGCATGCACCCCCAACACATGTATATTTGCTTGTTTGTCATATGCATGTGCTAATTTGAACTTTACAAAACACACACAAAAATAAACTTTTAAGGCCAGGTGTGGTGGTTCACGCCTGTAACCCTAGTCCTCTAGGAGGCTGAGGTGGGTGGATTGCCTGAGCTCACAAGTTCCAGACCAGCCTGAGCAAGAGCTAGACCCTGTCTCTAAAAATAGCCAGGTGTTCCGGGCATCTATAGTCCCAGCTACTCGGGAAGCTGAGGCAAGAGAATCACTTAGCCCAAGAGTTTGAGGTTGTTGGCAGTGCCTATAGCTCAGTGGACAGGGTGCCAGCCACATACACCCAGGCTGGCAGGTTTGAACCCAGCCTGGGCCAGCTAAAACAATGACAACTGCAACAACAACAAAAAATTAAATAATATAGCCGGGCGTTGTGACAGGCATCTGTAGTCCCAACTACTTGGGAGGCTGAGGCAAGAGAATCACTTAGACCAAGAGTTTGAGGTTGCTGTGAGTTGTTACACCATAGCACTCAACCGCAGGACGACTGAGACTCTGTCTCCAAAAAAATAAAAATAATAAACTTTTAAAATAAGTGCTTTAAAATAAATTTAAATGGGCAGCGCCTGTGGCTCAGTGAGTAGGAGGCCAGCCCCATATACCGAGGGTGGTGGGTTCAAACCGGGCCCCAGCCGAACTGCAACAAAAAAATAGCCGGGCGTTGTGGCGGGTGCCTGTGGTCCCAGCTACTCGGGAGTCCGAGGCATGAGAATCGCCTAGGCCCGGGAGTTAGAGGTTACTGTGAGCTGTGACGCCACAGCACTCTATCAAGGACGACCAAAAAAAAAAAACTTTCCCCCATTTAAAAATAAATTTAAATGTAAATAAATGTATTCATATAACTATTACAATTATTAATTTGAACAATTAAAGAGATGGTCTAGTTTTTCTTTTTTTCTTCACATCCACAACAATGTGTCTTGCGCACCCTCCAGGGACAAGTACCTCCGACTTTGAACACTGGTTGTGGCAAGAGGTTCTTTCAGAGCAGTACATACTGATTCCAGTCGTCCCAGCAACCACTTCCAACTTTCCTTGCTACACTCTCCCACCACCTTTTTTTCCACCCTTCAGCCTAATGTTTCCGTATCTTTACCGAGAAGCCTCCGAACCTTGCTGGTTCAGCCAAAATAGTTTTGAAAACTGGACAAGTTCAATTAATGTTCTACAGGAAGAACACAGGTGCTCGCTCAATGCATGAAGGAAAGGGGGAACTCGGCAAAGCCTGGGGTTCAGGTCGGTCGGACTTGGTCCTCAAGCCTCAGGACTGGACAACCTGAGCTGTATTGTGACTACGGGCGTCCCAGCTCTGCTAACGGCTAACTTGTGTTCCACTGCACCCAGAGATCGCAGCCCCTCCACGGAGCATGTCACCCTAGCGACGATAAAAGCTGGGTCAGATCCGCAGCACATGGGCGAGACAAGTGAGCGTCCAGCTGCAAGCAGCTGCAATCCGGGAAACCGCCCGCACCGCAAGCCTTCGCCGGTTAATCGATACAAGTTACGTCACATCCGGTTGGACCAGGCACGGCTGCCAGAGGTGAACACGCCGCCATGGGAGGGCGGGGTCCTGAGGAGAGGGTGGGGCGGGGCCTGGGCGGGGAGGGGCGGGGATTCAGCGGGTGGGGCGGGGCCTCAGCTGGCAGAGCTAGCAGGCGTTTGCCGGCGGTCAGTCGCTGGCTGGTAGCTCAGCGGCCGCAGTGGCAGGTGAGATCCTCCGGCCGGTAAGGAACGTGCAGAGACAGCTTCTGACCCCGGCCCTGCTCCACGATTGCCCACTTGGGCGCTTGGGCCGAGTGGGCCCGCAGGGAAGGGCAGCCGCCTCGCAATAGCGAGGCCTGGCTTGGCCGCAGGGCCCAAGTGGCGTAAGGGCCCCCTCCTGCGACCCCGAGACCACCCGAGCCGGTCGCCGGCCTATAGCCTGTAGGGCGGCGGGGCGCCCTTCCTTCATAACCTCCTGAGTTTGTGCCTGAGCTCTGCTTGTGACCCCTCCGACAACTTCCAGACTCCCAGGTAGGGAGGAGCCCCATACTTGGCCTGTGAGGAAAAAGCATCTGGGCTGGTATTCCCTTCCCTGCCTTGGGGGACATCTGCTCAAACTCTTCTTTCAAGCAGAAATGGTGTGGGATCTGGGTTAAACCCTTACTGCAGGGATTCTAAGCCACCAGCCCTACTGGAAAGATGGGGCATGAGATAGATGGCCCTTCGCCTTTCCCTTCTGAATGGTTCATACTACACTGGTGGCTTCAGTCCTGGTGCCTTACATCTTTTCCCCTCCACTTCGCCTCTCCTACTCCACTCTCCACTCTGGTTTTCCTGCCTACCTCTTCAGTCATAAACTACAAGGCTGGACCGAGGCCTCCAGGGTAAGTGACCAAAACTCCAAGCCAGCAGAGGCCATGTCATTCTGGGGTGGGGTGGGGGAGATTTTCCCAAGGATGGGCTTTTGCTTACCCTGCCCTGCACCCTCCACTGCCCCTTCTCCACAGTCTCAGATGGGAGGAGGCCAGGGACAAATATGGATAGGATCTAGGAAGGCAGGGGCCTCGTCCAGGACTGGGACACTTACAGGGATGAGGCAACCAACAGTAGTGATGTAAAACTGCTGTGTCCCCATCCTGGTTGCCCCAGTTCTAGAAAATGATGTGATACTAGGATGGTGGCTGCCAAAAATTGAGAAATGGAAGGAGGCAAACCTTCTTTCACCCTGAGGCACTGCCATCCCCTAGAAACACTCATAGTCCCGCTGGAAATATGAGGCTGTGGTAAAGGCACATGTGGGCATGGGGAGGAGCCCCTGGACTCTAAGAAGAGACTCTCAGATGTTCTGCAGCAGCTCTAGGAGCTCAAATTCTGAGACTGCTAGATAAGTGAGTGATTGGGCAGAAGGAGAAGCCCCAGCGGACATGTGGCTCTATTTGTCTTACTCTTACTGCCCCTTTTGGCAACTTCCCTGGAGAGGGGATGCCTGATTCCCACTAGGACTCCCATCTTGTCACTATGAGGCAGGTATGGTAGGCCAAGTAGTGACAGCAGCTCTGTTCCCAACTCTTTGTCAGGACAGACATCAGCCCCTGGGGTCTTGGGACCAATGATCACACACTGTCCATGCCACTTTGCCAACAGCTTTGTGTCTGGAAGATTAAACTCAACCTCCCTAATATACTCTCCGAAGTACTCTTAGATATGGCCTAAGCCAGTGTTAACCATCAGTACTGTTTGTTTTCATCTATCTGATGTCATAGTCATCCCTGGGAAGCCTCTGGAAGATTTCATCCCTACTGTGGTATCACTGCATCCTTACTGTGGCTGCATCATGATGGCAGTGGGGAATAGGCTAGTGGTGACAGGACTGTGGGTGTATCTCCTGAATCCCTTGGTACCAGGAGATTTCTGCAAGGTGGGAAAGCCCAGGGAAATCAGCAAGTATTAGCAGGTTGAATGTGAACTTCTCTCTCTAGGTGGCCCTTCTGAACAAGAGATAGGAAACTTGAGGTGCTGAGAGAGAAAACAGCCAAATGGCATTCAAAGGCCAGCACTAACCATTGCCTCTCCATTCTGAAGCTTGGGGGCCTGCTAAGTCTTTTAGTAATGGGCTTCCAGATCCCCATGCTCCTGGTCTCCCAACTGATCACCCTCACCAGTGTCTCTGTGTCCCTTATGTCCTCAGGGAGAGCTCTGCCATCAAGGAAGACAGCACAGAAGGACCCACCCATGGACCCTTTCCTGGACAACCCGGTAGCACCAGTACGGGTGCTCTTCTAAGTCACAGAGAACCTGGGGACATCATCCATCCTTTGGAAAGAGTCATGGTGTTAAGGAGGATCAGGGCCAGTTCCAAGCAATGGCCTAGCCTGAGAAGCAGGGTTGGTCATATAGACCCCCTAGGTATGCTCAGAGCTTCCCTGCTGCTCATCAACCTGACTTGGGGGGCCCAAGGGACAGCCAGTGCTAACCTCAGCAGAGCTCTGGGCCACACTATGCCACTGACAGGAGGCCGCTACTTGAGCATTGGGGATGGCTCTGTGATGGAGTTTGAGTTTCCTGAAGAGAGTGAGGGCATCATTGTGATCTCAAGCCAGTACCCAATCCAGGCCAATGGGATGGGCCCTGGCCCCACACTGAGAGTCACATCCCTAGACACGGAGGTGCTGGCCATCAAGAATGTGAGTGCCATAACATGGGGTAGTGGGCGTGGCTTTGTGGTGAGCATCCACTCCGGCCTGCCTGGGTTGGCCCCACTCCACATCCAGCTCATGGACCCCCACAAGGCCCCACCCAAGCTGATTGAGGAGCGGAGAGATTTCTGCATCAAGGTCTCACCTGCTGAAGACACCTCTGCAACACTCAGCACCAACCTGGCCCACTTTTCAGAGAACCCAATACTCTACTTGCTCCTGCCTCTTATCTTTGTCAACAAGTGTTCATTTGGGTGCAAAGTGGAACTCGAAGTTCTGAAGGGACTTCTGCAGAGCCCCCAGCCCATGCTGCTGGGCCTCCTAGGCCAGTTTCTGGTCATGCCCTTCTATGCTTTCCTGATGGCCAAGGTCTTCATGCTGCCCAAAGCCTTGGCTCTGGGCCTCATCATTACCTGCTCATCACCTGGGGGCGGTGGGAGCTACCTCTACAGCCTCCTTCTTGGAGGGGATGTTACCCTGGCAATCTCCATGACTTTCATCTCAACAGTGGCTGCCACTGGTTTCCTACCACTATCCTCAGTGATCTATAGCCGTCTGCTCAGCATCCATGAAACACTCCATGTGCCCATCTCCAAGATCCTGGGGACCCTGCTATTCATCGCCATCCCCATAGCAGCAGGTGTTTTGATCAAGTCCAAGCTCCCCAAGTTCTCTCAGCTGCTGCTTCAGGTCATCAAGCCCTTCAGCTTTGTGCTCCTCTTGGGTGGCCTTTTCCTGGCCTACCGCATGGGGGTCTTCATCCTGGCGGGTGTCAAGCTACCCATTGTACTGGTGGGCCTCACAGTGCCCTTGGTTGGCCTCTTGGTGGGCTACTGTCTGGCCACATGCCTGAAACTGCCAGTGGCCCAGCGGCGGACAGTCAGCATTGAGGTAGGGGTGCAAAACAGTCTGATGGCCTTGGCCATGCTACAGCTGTCCCTCCGCCGCCTCCAAGCTGACTATGCCTCCCAGGCCCCCTTCATTGTGGCACTGAGTGGCACCTCTGAGATGCTGGCCTTGGTCATTGGCCACTTCATCTATAGTAGCCTGTTTCCAGTTCCTTGACAACTCTGGGTCAAGAGTCCATCATCCCCCAGCCCCCACACTCCACCCACTGTCCCCACAGTTCTTGTGTACCAAAGGCCTTTAGTTCTCATGCACTATGCACTCAGAAAAAATCCAAGCTTATTTTTTTTTACTGATTTTTTATTCTCCAGCTTTCAGTGCCAAAGAGGCCATGCTGAGTTAAGTAGGTGGGCACTGCCCAGAAAATATATTTCAATAAAAGAGAGAAGCAGGCTTGAGTCCCTTCCAATCTTTGCCCTTTGGGGCCTGGGAGTGGGGGTAGGAAGAGTGTGCCTGGCAGAACCCCTGCCTCCCACCCTCTGCCCGGTCAGGTATGGGGCAGGGTGGAGGACCAGCTTATGTGGCACAGTGACCCCTGGGAATGCTTTATCAGCCCACACCCCATGAGAGGTGGGCCTCTCTTTTTAGAATGAGCAGTGGGAGCATGAGAGCAGAAGCCTGCCTCCCCTGCCTCCTTCCCAGCTCACTTGGGGTTTTGCAGCTAAACTGGAAAGGAGGAGGCAGAAAGCAAGCAGGCAGTGGGGCAAGCTTGGCAGGGATGGGCTACTGGAGGACTTACTGAGAGACAGAGAACCAGGGTTTGCATCAACCAGCTCCACCAGTGAGGTAGGAAGTTAGGGTGGGCCAGTCAGTCCGCAGGGGCGAGAGTACTTTCTGGTCCTTCTTTCTCCCATGCCCCAGTTTCCCGATGAAACGGATCGGGCGCGACTCTCCTCTTCCTGGTCCCAGAAGGCTGGACCAGCCACTTCCCTGCGCTGTGGCTTTGGCTGGGGATTCACTAGCTGAACGGTCCCAGTTCGAATTCGAGGTGGAACCCTGAAGAGACTCCTCCTCCTGGGCGCGGTTAGGGGCGGGGGCCGAGGGCGGGAATGGGCGGGGCTGTGTGAGGACACGCCCCTCTTGCCGTTTCCGGGGGCGGCGGGCGGTTCCGGCGCGCGCCCAGAACAGCGGCGGCGCGCGGCGGGGGGGGGGCGGTTAGGTTGCGCGCCCGCCCTGGTGGACGCCGGCGCAGCCGCCATGCAGCTGACGGTGAAGGCGCTCCAGGGCCGCGAGTGCAGCCTGCAGGTAGGGTCCCCAGACCAGAGTCATTGTGCGCGGCTCGTTCATTCAGCCCCTCCCGGCACAGGACCGAGCAGGGGCTGAGGGCGGGAAGGGGCGAGCGGGCGGGTGAGGCCAGGAGAACTGCCTGTAGGAGAGCTTGGTCGCCCAGGGGCTGCGGACTCAACCCCTGCCTCCCACCCTTGGCCCGGTCAGGTGCGGGAGGACGAGTTGGTGTCCACACTGAAGCAGCTGGTCTCAGAGAAGCTGAACGTCCCCGTGCGCCAGCAGCGGCTGCTGTTTAAGGGCAAGGCCCTGGCAGGTAACCAGACAGAGGAGATGCCCAGGTAGCCCCACAGGAAGTCGGAGGATGGGGTGTAAAGGCCGAACTTGGGCAGCAGTGTGATGGGTTGGGGTGCTGGCTCCTGGCGCCAACTGCCACCAGACCATAGGCGAGGTGGCTGAATCCACCACAGCCAGATGCCACAGTGCTCAGCCAGCTCCCCCAAGCAACGTTGCTGCCTGGGCAACCCCCACAGCCATAGGTAAAGAACCCCATCAGTTTCTCTTTGGCAGATGGGAAACGACTCTCTGATTATAGCATCGGGCCCAATTCCAAGCTCAACCTAGTGGTCAAACCCCTGGAGAAGGTGTTACTGGAAGAAGGCACTGCCCAGAGACTGGCTAATTCCCCACCCCTGCACGTCTGGCACCTAATCTCTAAAGTCTTGGCACGCCACTTCAGTGCAGCGGATGCCAGCAGGGTCCTGGAACAACTACAGAGGGTGAGAAGGGCAACTCTGGACATCCACTCCAGTCCCAGCTGCTCCCAGCCCCTGCCTCTGTCACAGTGTACCGTCCCCCACTGGCACCCCTGAATTTTCCTGGCCTTCTTTCCTCAGGATTATGAGAGGTCCCTGAGCCGCCTGACGCTGGATGACATCGAACGCTTGGCCAGCCGCTTTCTGCACCCTGAAGTGACTGAGGCTATGGAGAAGAAGTTCTCCAAATAGCATTCTTGGAATATGGGGAGGAGCCCAAGGGCAGGCCACAGCTGCATGTTACATTAAATGTGTTCTCATGTTGCAGTTTGGCTCATAATAATAATAATAATATGCTGGCATGTTCCCAGCTCTTGCTACCTGCTAGGCACCACTCAAAGTACTTGACCTGGGTTTGCTCCCATACCCATGGAAGAGGTGAGACAGCACAGCAGAGGCACCTAACTATGAAGTGGGGAAGCCAGTATCAGAGTTCAGCCAGCTTCTTGAAGTGCCTCAGGGTGAGGAGGAAAAGGGGGCTGTTTGGAGGGATGGGCTATAGTATTTTGCATTTGTCCCACCAAGAATAAACACCAAAGTGACTCCCTCCCAAGCCAGAAAGGGGAAGCAGCTGTCACCTGATCTCCGGTGGTCTGACATAGCCCTCAGCTAACCTCCACAGGAGGCCAAGTGACAGCCAGCCCAGGGCCTCCTCAGCTGCTGCAATCAGTGTGTGTTTGACAAATGGAAAAGCAGGTTGGGGGCTGAGAAGTCACAATGTCACCCCAGCTCTGATGTAACTTCAGGCAAATCCCTGTGTCCCAAGCATTGACTCTATACAGTGAGGGCCACTCCTCTGACCTGAGTCAATGTCTTTCATCCTTACCCCAACCCAGCATGGGGAGTTTCTGCAGTGATTCTCCCTCTTGTGTTCAATAAGCAAACTGAAGCCAAAAGTGAAGCAATAGCCAATTGTGGCCTAGAGATGAGGTATTCCGGCCCTTGGTGACACAGCTTTTCTCTGGGTGCACCGTCTGCTTGTCTCCTCTTCTTGAAAGCAGATGGCTCTCATTTATTAGGGCTGACAGGGGACTTAGAAAAGCACTGTCAGAGCTAGAGGACTGGGCCGAGGGCTTTCATGCCTAGTACTCACCCATAGCATGGAAGATGGACACTTCCCCTGCCACCTGTATACAGGGACTCCCTTCATTGCCTGAGAGGAAACCTTGAGGTACCAGGGAGGTGGCACTGGTTCCTCCTTTACCCTGCCCTGCATGGGCACTAGAGGTCATCTAAGTACCTGCTCCTTGGAGGAGGGCCCCTACGGGCAGTAGAGGCTGGAAGGAAGCAATGTACAGGACAGCACTCCAGTCCCTCCACCTTCACCAAGGGAACTGCTCTCAGTGTGGTCAGGGCTGCACCTACACTCCTTGCCTAGGGCCTCCTTGGGCCTTGAAGGGGGAACACTGGGTCCCTGGGCTAGAAAGATAGAGGCCCAGTGGGTAAAGGCTTTGAAGGGCAAACAAAAGCCCCAGGTCCTCCCTTAGAGCTCCGAAGCTGGACCCAGCAGAGACCAGCTTTGGAGCATGTGTGTGGTCTAGCAACTCAGAGATAAACTACCAGTACTCTCACTTATGTTGAATGAGGAAATTTGTTTTGAGACAGAATCTCACTATGTCACCCTTGGTAGAGTGCTGTGGCATCACAGCTCACAGCAACCTCAAATTCTTTGGCTTATGCAATTCTCTTGCCTCAGCCTCCCAAGTAGCTGGGACTACAGGTACCTGCCACAATGCCTGGCTATTTTTTGGTTGTAGTTGTTCGGCAGGCCAGGGCTGGGTTTGAACCCACCAGCTCTGGTGCATGTGGCTGGTGTCCTAGCTGCTTGAGCTACAGGCACCAAGCCTATTTTGAGAACTTTAAAGGTGAATCTGAGACTGACTTATATCCAAAAAGAACCATATTAACTAGGCTGCTTTTGTTTTGCAATAATTGGTTTAACAATAAAGGAACTTGGTTTAATCAGTAAAGGATGTTTATTGGCTTATGAAACCGAAAAGTCCAGTGATACTGGCAGTGGATGAGCAATTTCAGCAGATAGCCAGTTTATTCCTGCCTCCCTGTGTTCTCCATATCTGCCTCGTCCCAGACCATCACCCCCGAGGGTCAAAAGATAGCTGCCTACAGCTTGTGTGCAATCCCTCTCTTGCTGCCAGAGGTACACCTTCTCTGTAGTGTAGCTTCTGTCTTGGATGCCTCCAGCAAATAAATGCTATTATCTCATTGGTCAGAACTGGCTTGTGTGTCCCATCATTTGGGTTGGCATGGGGGAGGGGTTATTCCCCATCAGGCCTGACTATGGAGCTATATCTGGGGACAATTTCCCTGGATATACTTGGGCTGGACAAGGGATGGGGAGGTTCCACGGGAGGGCTGAATGGTGGCCACAAACAGCAACTGTCCATTACAGGGGACATGCATGTCTTAGAAAGATCAGGACCACCGTAGAGGTAGTGAAGGAGGGAGAGCTGCAGTGGGGAGTCGAGGCAGGAGCTCAGACAAGGGGAAGCATTTTCTGAGGCTTGCCCCAGGCCAGGGCCCTGTGCTGCATGTTTTCATTTAAACCTCCAACAGGGACTCATCATCATTTGACCTGTCCTAGGGTTGGTTTTTAAATCTCTTTTGCCAGTCCCTCCCAGCTCCAGGGTGACAGGCTGGAGGCCATGTGGTCAAGAAATGCATCCAGCCAGTGGAATTGGCAGCCTGTGCAGTGAGGATTGTTAAAGGCAGGAAGCCCTTTCTATGCAGAGCTCAGATCTCATTTTTCAGCATTGCTCAAATGCCATCAGCTGGGAAGTGGAGGATCCAGGACTTGAACTCAGGCCTTGGCCCAATTCCCAAGCTGTTGTAACAATGCTGCTGTGCAGCCTTCAATGATGTTGAAGAGTCATCTATGGACAGAAAGTCCTGGAAGCTGTGAGGACGAGGAGGTAGCTTCCTAGAGAATGTGGCATTAAAAATGGGGATACAGGGCAGCCTGTGGCTCAGTGAGTAGGGCACCAGCCCCATATACCCGACCCCAGCCAAACCACAACAAAAAATAGCAGGGCATTGTGGCGAGTGCCTGTAGTCCCAGATGCTCAGGAGGCTGAGGCAAGAGAATCATCTAAGCCCATTAGTTGGAGGTTGCTGTGAGCTGCGTGATGCTGCCACGGCACTCTACTGAGGGCAATAAGGTGAGACTCTTATCTCTAAAAAAAGAGGGGGGAATACAACTGAGACTTGAGAGACTTCACCAACTAGAGATGAAGTGGAGGCAGAGGAACTGTCAAAGCAGGCTGAGAAGTGTCTCCCAGACCCAAGACCACAGGGAGAACCAAGAACACACTTCCAGGAAAAGGCTAGTTGTCTAATGCTGCCAAGAGGTGAGGTGAAGGCAGGATGGAGACTCCTCTGGAGTTAGTGCTGAGGTCATTGGCAACGTTGGGGGATAGGAAACCACTGGTGGGCTGAGGAGGCAGTGGTAGTGACTGGGGACCCACTCATTCCAGAAGCTTCTTTGTACAGGGGTGTGGAGAGAGTGGTGTCATTAGTGGTGTTAAGCCATGGGGTACTGTGTCAGGAACTAGTGGTAGAGAAGGACAGAAGTGGGCTGATGTGGCATCTATTTTGAGGGGACATTCAACAGAATTTGCTAATATAGTTTAGCATTAAATCCTTATGATTACAAAGGAGGAAAACAGAAAACCAATAGGACAATCATCGTTGGAAATTTCGTGTCACCTTATAAACTTCTTTTTTTTTTTTTAGAGTCTCACTTTATTGCCCTCAGTAGAGTGCCGTAGCAGTACAGCTCACAGCAACCTCCACCTCCTGGGTTTAGGCAATTCTCTTGCCTCAGCCTCCCAAGTAGCTGGGACTACGGGCGCCGCAACAACGCCCGGCTATTTGTTGCAGTTTGGACGAAGCCGGATTCGAACCCATCACCCTCAGTACATGGGGCCTGCCCCCTACCCACTGAGCCACAGGAGCGGCCTGTTATAAACTTTTTTTATTGTAAATGTCAGAAAAGGCCATTTTTTTAAAACTGGGCATGCGGATACACAAAAAGGAAATTTTCTTTTTTTTTGAAACAGAGCCTCAAGCTGTCCCCCTGGGTAGAGTGCCGTGGCATTACAGCTCACAGCAACCTCCAACTCCTGGGCTCAAGCGAGTCTCTTGCCTCCGCCTCCCAAGTAGCTGGGACCACAGGTGCCCGTTACAACGCCCGGCTATTTTTTTTTTGGTTGCAGCCGTCATTGTTGTTTGATGGGTCCGGGCTGGGGATTCGAACCCGCCACCTAAGGTGTACGTGGCTGGCGCCTTAGCCGCTTGAGCTATAGGCGCCGAGCCCACAAAAAGGAAATTAAAATCACCCAGAATGCCACCACCCACAGATCATGAGCATGACATGTTGCTCTAGGATTTCTCCTCATGTGTATCATTTACTAACGTTGCATTCTGCCTTTTCATGAATTGCATTGGACCTGCCCCCACAGCCAGCACTTTCACTCAGGTCGCTGTCACTTCTTGCCTCCGTGCACAGCCCATTCTAAAATGCAAATCTGACTGGTTCACCGTCCTCTGTGAGACCCCTTCGGTTGGGCAACAGGAGCAGAGTGCAGAGCAGTATTGGAGGCCGGAGGCCGTCCTCCCCCCAATCACCGCTGGGACGTCCATGCCACATCTCTTGGGGGCATTTGGGCCCCGGGGAGACAGATGGCGCTCTGCCGACGGCTCACCCAAAGGCCTCAAGTGAGCTTCCCAGGGACACAGAGGCAGGACTGGTTCACTCAGGCGCACTGGGGTCATATGGCGCTCTAAGGGGTGGGGCTTCGTAGGGATTGCTCATTAGCTAGGCAGTCTGGGGTCTCCAGAAGACCGTGGCGGGCTTGGCTGGGTAAGAACCAGTCTTGCCCGTTGTAATGACAAAGTCCCTGTTAGCGCTTGCGCGGTGGTACGCCCAAGTCGCCCTATAGGACTGACCCTTGTGAGGAAACCTTAATTTCCCCACGACCCAAGGGCAGCAGGGCCAAATTGGAGGAAACCGACTAGGCACAGGGTGACCTTATTAGGGATCTGTTTGTGCAGGCGCCCTGGACTAGGGTCACGCGCTAAGGGGCAAACACTCCGGAGGAAACCTCAATCTCTGCAGCTAACAGGGTCTCCAAAGTCCTCCGGCAAGGCTGGCTTGGCGGGAACTGAACACGCACCAGACAGCCTCACCATGGACCTGCGCAGACGAGTATGGGTGTGGCCACGCGCGAGGGGCGGTGCTTCTGGAGGGCACCACAGTCTCTAAGCCGCCCGCGGAGAGGGCGGGATCGAAGCGGAGGGCGGAGCGAGCCAAAGTAGAGGACGGAGTGAGCCGAAGCGGAGGGCGGAGTGAGCCGAAGCGCGGCTGGCTTGGTGTTGGGAGACATGCTGGCTGCAGACCCCCGCGCAGATGCAGACATCGAGGGCGTAGCGGCCGGCGCTGACGTCCGGGATGGCCAGGCTGGTGCGGGCACCGCGGCACCTGTGGCCGGTGAAGCTCCCCATGTCGTGAGGGTACCGTACGACCCGGGTCCTAGCGGAGACGCCATGGCCCCAGCCAGAAGGCCCGGAATTCAGCCGCACATATTGTATCCTATCCGCGGGCAAAATCAGACAGGAGCTGGGGGCTGCCTGCGGCTGGTGGAAGGGTAGGCCCAGGAGAAAGAAAAAGAGACCCAAGGTAGGGGGAGCAGGGGGAACTGGGGGCTGGAGATACAGGCCCAGGGTGTTCAGGGGAAATGGAGAAAGGCAACCGGGGACGACTGGGGGTGAAGTACAAGCCAAGTATGGCCGAGACCAGATCAGGGGGGAAGGAATGAGATCAGGGATGAAGGAGGGGATAGCCTGGGGGTGTGGAAACAGGCCTCTCGGAGGTGAAACTAGTTTGAGCCTCAGAAGGGACTAGACAGCTTCAGAGGAGCAAAGAGGCCGGAGACACAGGCAAAATTGGTATCAGATACTTTCTTTACCCAACCACCACCAGCGCCCTCAGCGTACCTTTCCCGACCCCCTTGGAGGCGGAAATCGCCCATGGGTCACTGGCTCCTGATGTGGAACCCCACCAAAGAGCAGTTGGGAAGGATCTTACAGTGAGTGGCAGCATCCTGGCCGTGTAAGTTCTAAAACGGGCTGCAGTGAGGGGGAGACTGCAGGTGAAGGGCCAGTCTCCGTTGAGGGGCACTCTATTGAAGATGTGCAGACACCCAGTAAGGGGCAGGCGGGGTGCACCGGGCAGATCTCTACCTGAGGAGCTCTGTAATAATGGGACTCCAGAGGGTTGGTGTGATTGCATGCCTGAGGAGCAGAGGAAGGAAGGCCACCTCCAACTAGATACTTTTTTCTTCACTCTTAGCCGTTGGAGAGCTGAAGACTCTCGTCTGCTCCGAATTTCCATCATGAACTTTCTTGACCAGCTTTCCCTGGTAGTGCAGACCATGCAGCGCTTTGGGCCCCCTGTTTCACGCTAAGCCTAGGCTGGGAAAAGGAGCTGAGGTCTGATCTCGTGTCTCCTACGAAGCGCATCCTTCCTTCCCATAGTGACTCCCATGGTACTTGCTACTTTAGGGTGGGGGCCTAATGGTTTGCCTGTATTGTATTGTATTGGCTCTTGGGTGCTCAGGGTCCACTTGTTTTGTTAGTTGCTTAAATGTTTGTTACTGCAGAAAAGAAAATTGATCTACTATTCCAAGTCCCAGTTTATTTTCAGCTGCAGTACCTCCATTGCCATTGCCCTTGAGTTGCAGGGAAGGTTCTGGGTATCAGATATACAAATAGTACAAGTTAATTGAGGACAATTTAGGAAATGGAAAAGAATGACAATCTTTTGGGTCCTGCCATTCAGTATTAACTACTATCAACATTTTGAAGTATTTCCTCAATTGTACAATTGTATTTATGAATAAATGTGCAATAGTAATATATAATGAGTAATTTCTTCAAGTTTACTATGAAATTTTTTCCTGATTGGCTGGGTGCAGTGGCTCACACCTGTAATCCCAGCACTTGGGAGGCCAAGATGGGTGGATTGCCTGAGCTCATGAGTTATAGACCAGCCTGAGCCAGAGCGAGACCTCGTCTCTAAAAAAATAGCCAGGTGTTGTGGTGGGTGCCTGTAGTCCCAGCTACTTAGGAGGCTGAGGTAGGAGATCGCTTGAACCTGAGTTTGAGGTTGCTGTGGGCTAAGATGCTACAGCACTCTACTGAGGGCGACCAAGTGAGACTGTAGCTCAAAAATAATAATAATAAGGCCTGGTGCAGTGGCTCACACCTGTAATCCTACCACTACCACTCTGGGAGGCTGAGGTGGGTCGGCAGATTGCCTGAACTCACAAGTTCCAGACCAGCCTGAGCCAGAGCAATCCCCCATCTCTGAAAAACAGCTGGGCATTGTGGTGGACGCCTGTAGTCCCAGCTACTCTGGAGGCAAGAGAATCACTTAAGCCCAAGAATTTGAGGTTGCTGTGAGCTGTGATACCACAGCACTCTACTGAGGGTGAGAAAGTGAGTCTCAAAGAACAAAACTTAAATACTTTTTTTTCCTGATTTTTTTTTTTTGAGACAGAGCCTCAAGCTGTCACCCTGGGTAGAGTGCTGTGGCATCACAGCTCACAGCAACCTCCAACGCCTGGGCTCAAGCAAGTCTCCTGCTGCCGCCTCCCAAGTAGCTGGGACCACAGGCGCCCACCACAACACCTGTCTATTTTTTGGTTTCAGCCATCATTGTTGTTTGGCAGGCCTGGGCTGGATTTGAACCACCAGCTTAAGTGTATGTGGCTGGCGCCTTAGCCACTTGAGCCACAGGCACCAAGCCTTTTTCCTGATTTTTAAAATCTAACATGAACTTTCCTTTTTTTTTTTTTTTTTTTGAGACAGAGCCTCAAGCTGTCCCCTGAGTAGAGTGCTGTGGCATTACAGCTCACAGCAACCTCCAACTCCTGGGCTCAAGCGAGTCTCCTGCCTCTGCCTCCCAAGTAGCTGGGACCACAGG
>CAUYTI010002352.1:0-18170 GCA_963575145.1 Galago senegalensis | reverse complement strand
GGGTGACAAAGAGCAAGGCAGTGGGATTGGCGCCTATAGCTCAACCGGCTAAGGATCAAGCAATGTAAACCTAAGGTGGCGGGTTCTAATCCCCAGCCCGGGCCCGCCAAACAACAATGAAGGCTGCAACCAAAAAAATAGCCAGGTGTTGTGGCGGGCGCCTGTGGTACCAGCTACTTGGGAGGCGGAGGCAAGAGGCTCGCTTGAGCCCAGGAGTTGGAGGTTGCTGTGAGCTGTAATGCCAAGGCACTCTACCCAGGGGGACAGCTTGAGGCTCGGTCTCAAAAAAAAAAAAAAAAAAAAAAGAGCAAGGCAGTGGCTCTCAACCTTCCTAATGCTGTGACCGGTTAATACAGATGATGTCATCACGCCAGGTACTCATATGTGGACGTATCTGCATGTGGGCGGACCAGCCCGGAGACGGATATGTCTCAGTTCCTAAGACCATCAGAAATAGGTGTTTTCCGACTCCCAAAGGGGTTGTAATCCACAGGTTGAGAACCACTGGAGCAAGGGAAAGAGGGGGTCGGAGAGGAGATAGCCAGAGAGGGAGACGGAGGGACAGAAGGGAGAGCAACAAGGAGAAGGGCCTTCTGACTGGGGGTGGGGGTGGGGAGGAGCCGAGAACCTTCCTCAAAGAAGAGGCATTTCAGCAGAGCCTGGATGACTCCCTCAGAAGGGTTGGATTGGGATGACGATGGGAGAGTGATGGGTTCTACCAGCTGATGCTCTTCGATGCCAGCAAGCAGGTCTCTTCTAGCAGGCTCCAAGGTCAGGCCACCGTCCCCCACCCCTAGGAGCCCTGGCTTCTTCCCTCCCTGCCCAGCCTGGGTCTCCCAGCTGGGTTGCTAGCAAGGCTTACATTCTAACATGTGGGCAGGCCCTGCGATGTGGCCATGGACACAATTGGGCGGTCAGCTCCTACACCAGACATGCCATCTTCTCACCCAGAGACACAAGAGGCTGAAGGCTGTTTTCCCCTGTCACTTGCTGGAGACACCGGGTGCTGACAACAGCCGTGACAGGGATGAGCTGGAGGAGGACTGTGCAAACAGGCTGCGTCTGCTCCATGCCAGGTGCTGTGCTGTCCTGACTGATTCCTGTTTCCCTGCAACTCCGCAGGGCAGGTGCTGTCATCCCCACTTACTAGATGAGAAGAGTGAGACCCGGGGAGAGTAACACCCAGCACTTGTCACCTGGTTGTCACCAAAGTCCTGTCCAAAGGAACATCAGCCCATTTTTACAGAGAGGGTGCTTGGCTTATCCAAAGCCACACAACATAGTGTCCAAGCTGGCCTTGAACTGGGCCTGTTGACGCTGGCACCAAGGCCTCACACCACTGGGTGTGAGGGAGGAGCTAAAGGGCGGCAAGGTGGGGCTCCAACACCCCAAATACCCAAACGAGGCCTTAACCATGGCTCTTCACGGGCTGGAGGGACCAGACAGGTGGAGAAACTGAGGCACACGTGTAGCACCTGCCTCCCCTATGACCTCTTCCTGAGAGTCCCACGTGCTCCTCTCTGCCCCAAACCTCAGAGGAGTTTGTTTATCCTTTACCAAGCAGAGTCCTTGGCCCTCAGCGGTGGTGCCTCCTGTCTGCCCTGTGTTTGGCTGCCGTGAGGATCCAGTGGTTGTGGGAGGAGGTCAGTACTTACTGAATCTATGGGGTGGGAGGTATGTCTGACCCCCTCTCACCTGCTGAGTGATCTTAGATAAAGGGATAGGATAAACCAGAGTGTATCAGAGTGTGGGGTGGGAGCACTGGGGAACCCAGCAGGCCTATCCCTCAGACCCCCATTGGAGACACAGGCCCCTAACCCAGGGCAGCTGAAGCAGCAGCTGAACTAGCCCTGGCCTGCCAGGGCCTTCCTACCATATCTGATTTGGGCCTGGCAGACCCCCTGGGGTGAGGGAAGAGGAGTGGGAGGGCAATGTCAGCTTTGAACCACCCTGTTTCCCAGTCTGAGAAGGCAGAACCAGGCAAATGTCTCGGGAGCCATTTGGTGTGTGTTCTGTGAGTGGCCAGACCACTCAGCTCTGCTCCGTCCTAGCTGTACAGACGAAGTGCACAAGTCACTTTTCCTCTCTGATCTCAGTCCCCTCATCTAAAATGGGGCTATTTAGAGATGTATCACACAGCGACTCAGTGTGAGTGTCGGGGGCCTGGCTCCCTGGCCAGAATCCCAGCTCTGTTATTTATTAGGGTGTGACGTGGTCACTTTACCTTTCTGTGCCTTAGTCTCCCCATGCAGAGAATGGGACTGATCCCAGCCCCTCTCCTTTGGCATTGTTCTGAGGACGACATGAACCTATGCAAATGAAGTCCGCGGCACAGTCACCGCTGGTAAACATGAGTCGATCCCTACGTCACAGTCAGTTGGAAAGAGAACGTTAAATCATGCTGATAAAATGCTTGGCTGGGTGTCCGGAGCATTGGAACCATTTGGTAAATTACATCATCCTTAATCTCCAACAGGGACCTGTTTTCCAGGTAGAGAAACTGAGGCACTGGGAGGAAAGGCAACTTGGCCAAAATCAGGCAGCAAGTAAGTGGCAGAAGCCAAATTCAAATGCAGGCCTGGCCCACACTGGGTCCCCAGATCAGTCCCAGAGAGTGATACACCCGAGGCCTTGAAGTATGAGTAAGACTTCAACAGGTGACAGGGTGGGGCTGGGCCAAAAGACCTCTGGGCTAGCAGCCAAGCTGGGAAAGCAAGAGTCACTATTGGGGAATCACTTGTCATGGGGCCTGGCCAGGACACCAGCTGAGGCAGCAGGAGAGTGGCTGGGAGGGGCAGAGGGCAGTGAGGAGCCATCAGAGTCTTGGAGCAGGAAGGGAGCTGGTCACACATGGGGTCTGGAAGCTGTGGCCTGGCTGCTGGTGGAATGAATGGGCATGCAGGTCATGACCTTGGCACAGGAGGCATGTTCAGAAAGCACAGAATGAAGTGAATTTTTCCATATATGCTAAGAGCAAATACAGCATCAGAAACCGCCCTACAGAAGCAGAGTTTCTTCCCCATTTCAGTCTTCCCCCCCACAATAATACTATGTAGTAAACACAGCTACAGGAGCCTGACCATGTGCCCGGCACGAGGCTTGTAAAATCTCCATAATAATCTTATGAGAAAGCAATTGTTCCCATTTTATAGATGCAGAAACTGAGGCACAGAGAATTGAGTGACCTTCCCAAGGCCACGTAGTTGGTACTGCAGGTCTGAGTGGTCTCTGCTCTCCTTCCTTGCCTCGGTCATCCTCCCAGGTGGCAGGTAATAGTCTTGGGTTCCAACTGTGGGATGTTCAGAGGATGGGGAGAACACACCTGTGCAGGGATGGGCGTCTGAGTGAGGGACCCAGTGAGGTGCAGGCTGAGAGGTGGGAAGGAGCAGGTGGAATCTTTTGGAGTCCTCAGTAAGGAGTGTAGTCAAACCTTCAAGTCAGATGGTGATACTACAACAGTAAGATGTGGGGTACTAGTGGCTCCGTTTCTCCCCACAGCTTCTGAGGTAGGAACAGTGTTATGCCCACTTCATGAGTGAGAAGCGGATCCCATTGCATATTTCACAGATGAGGAAACTGAGGCACAGGTCGGGGCAGAGTTGCTCCTGGGGCTTTAGGGGGTCAGCTGGTGGGAGGAGAGCTCAGGGCCTGAGAATTGTTCCTAGGAACAGGATAAAGGCTGAGAAACCTAATCATGTGTTTACCAGCCTGGAGATTAAGGCAATACTGCCAGGGGCTTGCCAGGGAGGCAGGCAGGTAGCAGCAGGCTCCCCAGGGTGGGGTGGGTGGGACAGGTGGACTAGGCCAGAATGCCCCAGGCTGTGGTGTCTGAGAGTCACCATGCTCATTTTGTGTCAACTCACTTCTAAAAACATCTTCACGGCAGTAGATAACCCCATTCCCTGGGCCCAGTTCTATATCCCCCCTCGCAATAGCCCTCAGACCAGACTGGGGTCCTGGTGCGATCCTTATACTGTACAGGTGGCAGAACCAAGGAGCAGAGACCTGCCTGAGGGCACCCAGTGGAGAGGCACAGCTGGGATCTGAAGCTGGCCCACCTGGCCCCAGAGCCCTCCGCCGAGCTCCTCTGCCGCCCAGGGCTTTTGCTTAGGTCAGCATATTTAAAAAAAGAAACACCACTCATCTTTGAGACATGGCTGCTATAAACAGAAGGCACCAATAAAGACAGAACGCAGTTTTAAATTTTTCTCTAGATGCTGTTGCCTGGGAGAGTTCAGAGCCAGAGACCTGCTTTCTGTCGTGAACAGGTCAGAATAGGAGGCACCGGAGTGGGGTCAGGCTGAGTCCCCACACCCTCCGACTGAGGCGGAGGGATGTGAAGACACTTGCAGAGGCACGAGCTCTCGTGCAGGTGAGCACGGCTTCTTCAAGGCTGTGCCAGGCTGTGCATCTGTCAACTGGTTTAATCCTCAGGACAGCGCTGAGAGTCCCCCTGTTCAGTAACAGGGCACAAAACAGAGGCCCAGGGGTGTGGGTCACTTGTCAGAGGTTGCAGTCTGGGACCAGCCTGCCCAGTTTTCTGCACACACTCCTGTGGGCACTTCAAGACCTATTCATTTCACAGATGCCAGGCCAGTGTGGTCCCTTTTCTGAGGGCCTGAGACAGGGCTGGCCTGGCACCAGGAAGCCAGGGAGGCAGAGGACAAGAGGACCTGCAGAAGCCCATGGGATACAAATGTGCACATTCACACCCTTTCAGCACCCTGGGGAGGGAAGCTGGCCTTCAACTTCCTGAGAGGCAGCAATAATTGGGCATTTTGGAGAAATGAGGAAATTGAAGCTCGGGCTGAGAGAGTGATCCCCCCACCAGGACAGGGCAGAGCCAGGGTTAAGAGCCAGGTCCTTGGGGCTCCATGTGCTCTGCTCTTTTCTCAACGCCACCCTGCCCCTCCTGGCAGGAAGTGTCTGGATCCCTTCCTCTAATGCTCAAGGCTTAGCACTTGTCTCACTCATTCACCCCAGTATCCCGGTGTTCCCTGCGCAGGGAGCTAGGGACACAGCTGCAGAGAAGACTCCCTCAAACCAGACATCTCATGGTCCCTGAGGAGACCCGCTAACTCCCCCACCTAAATCAAGGAAGGCTTCCTGAAGCAGGTAGAGTCAGCCCAGTTGGGAAGGATGAGAGGAGCCGGCCTGGCACGGAGGAGGCCCGAGCTTGGCGGGGGCAGGTAGGAGGGAAGTGCAGGGAGTATATCACATAGTCAGTAATATCTAGCCCCCTCCTCCTTGGAAAGTTAGCACCTCTCCGTGGAATAGGGAGGCACTGGGGGTCCCGAGCCTCTTCTAAATCAGATACCAAGGCATCTGGCTCCACACTGTGCTACCAAAATCAGGCCTAATCAGATGTGCAGAACTGGGAGGGCCTTCACGCGTGTTCTGAATATAAATGAAGGGGAGCTGGAGGTCCAGAAAGGACTGTGGGCTTGCCAAAGGTCACACAGCAAAGCTGTGGCTGACATGGGCTTAGACCCAGCTCCCTCCTTCCTTTCCTCTCTCGTCCCTGTCTTCCCTCACCCCCTAGGTGCCACCCCAAGGAGGCTAGTTATCCCTGCATCCCCCCACGGATTTAGTGGGCACCTGATCAGGTTCATGCAGGTCTTGAGAACTCAGGGATGAATGATAACAACAACCACAACTATGATGGCAGTTAACCTTCCTGAGTACTTACTGTGCCAGAGGTGAGTTACCCCTGTAATACTCACAAAATCCTTACGAGGTGGATACTATTACTATTCCCTTTCAACCTGGAAAGAGGCTCAGAAAGGTAAAGAAACTGATCCAAGACCTCACAGCAAGCCACCTGGCTCTGGAGGCACACATGCAGTCTTGAGCCTCTCTGGCCTACTATATTATAGGTATTTAAAGACCCCCTCTCTGAAGACAGACCCACATCACAGAGCAGCTCTCCAATCACACAGATGTTTAGGTGGGGTGGGGAGGTGCCCAGGTATGGTAATGGGCCCATCTCCTGGCAACTGGAGCCATCTCTAGGCACAAACAGCACTGTGTCCTCAGTCATACTTTTCCCTTCATAGTTCTTGGCCCTGAACTTCCAGGTGTGTAATATCTAGCAGGAGAGAAGAGACTGATGATGACCTTGGCCAAGGGCAAGGATGACAGCCCCTAGGCTGGGCAGAGCCCATCCCCAGCCAGTGCCTGCTCCCAGCCCGGGCACATGACCCCTCCCATCATCCTGCCCTGAGATGGCACAGGAATTGGGAGGTGGGGTTCT
Organism: Galago senegalensis; assembly: GCA_963575145.1. Lineage (NCBI taxonomy): Eukaryota > Metazoa > Chordata > Mammalia > Primates > Galagidae > Galago > Galago senegalensis. The sequence goes on along the minus strand of CAUYTI010002352.1, from coordinate 11,917 downwards.
CAGCCCCAGGGATGCTCTGCCCACACCTGTCTCTACAGCCTATTGGAATGCAGAGCCCTGGCATGGCCAGGAGGCCCAGGTGTGAGGGATGTGGCCCAAGCATAGCAAGGTGAGGGTCGCCCTTGGGCAGCTGGGGCATTCCGTGTGAGTCTCTGGACATCCCAGAGTCTTGGCTTGTGAAATGGGGCTACCAGCACCAGGCACACAGTTTGTGTTGTGAGTGTGAAAATGAGAGAATTTGAAAAACCGTTAGTGTCAGGCATGTGATAGATGCCCACAAATAACAGTGCCCTTCACCACGTGAACCCAACTCCTTCCTAGCCCTGAGAGTGGGAATGATGGCTTGCAGGCCTGGGCTGAGGAGGATTCTTAGGGTCAGGCTGGTACCAATGGCAGAAAGGTCTCTCCATGAACGATGTCTGTGATGGACGGCAAGGGAACAGAGAGGTATGTGCACTGTGATCTGCCATCACCCCTCCACCCTTCCCCTCCCCTGTGCTCCCTTCCTCTCTCCTTTCCTCCTTCCTTTATTTTTCTTTCTCTTCTCTCTTGTTTTTCAGCATCTGCTGGGTCCACTTTCAAAACCCACGCAGAAAGCAATCTCATCCTGGTGTAACCACTGCTCCCACCTGGTCCAGCCACCATAGAATCTTGCCTCTTCCTTGGTTCCTTCCTCCTTGCCCTTCCAGCCTATTCTCATGGGGCCCACCAAAGTCAGCCTCCATCCCTTCTCTGCTAAGTGGCCCCCATGCTCCCCTCCCATCTGGGGTAGAAGCCGGAGTCCTCGCAGCAGGCCATGAGGCCCTCATGGCCTGACCCCCTGTACCTCTCGGACCTCACCTTCCCTGTCCCTCCTGGGCTTGTCCACCCTGCTGCAGCCACATGCCTCCTGGCTGCTCTCCCTGAGGGCAGGAGCACTGTGCATGCCTTAGGACCCTGGCATGGGCTCCCCTGCCCAGAATGCTCTTCCCCCGAAACCCATGTGACTCCCCCCTCACCTCTCTGGGCTCTGCTCAAGTGCCCTCTCATCAGTGCCGTCCCACACCAACACACTCCAGGCCCTTTCCTGCCTCAGCTTCTTTTCAGCGCTCCCATTTCCTAATACCCTGTGCATCTTATGTATTCATTTCCCCTGTGGCCTGTGCCCCCTCCAGCTCTGCCTCAGTGCTGACATTCTGTGCTCCAGCCCCAGAAGCCCTGTGCTCCCCCATCCTGGGTGTAAGAAATCCCTTTTCCATCTGACTAATTCTTCATCTTTCTGGTCTCTGCTTAGATGTCACCTTCCTAGTCCCCCTGTTTCTGGCATAGTCCAGATGGAGAGCCCTTGAGGGCGGGGCTCACATACATGATGTGCATTGATTACACAAGGTAAGGGGTGTCCTTGGTGCTGCCCAGGGCCCAGTATCAGTAGCTGCTCAATAATGATCAATGAAAGGTTTGCTCACACTTGAAAGCAAAAGAGCTCATGCCTTCTGCCTAAATCCCTTTCTGCTCCCCCTTGGCAGGGGAGGGCCCTGATTACCAGCAACTCAGGTAGTTGTGCAGCCAGCTAGGTCCCACAGCAGCACTTCTGTGATGCTTTTTCCTGACAACTTCATGAAGCCAGTAGCTCGTGGCTGCTGCCAGGAGTGCCTCAGAGAAGTGAGGGCATGTGCTCCAGGTCACACAGCTTTGCCTTTCTTGGCCAAGGAGATGGAGCTTGAGGCTTAGCCCTTTGATACTATGTGTTGGTGCTGGAGGCCCTGTGGACATCCATGTGGTATACCTGAACGCCCAAGGTAAGGGGTGGGGGATCCTCACAACTGCAACAGCTGAAATAGGGTGTCTAGGGCTAAACCAGGGGGCCTGAAGGATTCTTCACAATCTGGGAATCAAAATTATTTGGCTCCAACTGGCAAGAGGACAAAGGAGGCAGGGCCCAGGGTAAAAAACAAGAAGAGAGGAAGTGAGCCTTGAGTCTGCCCACGCCGGCATCCTCACCTCCACCCTGTGACTTCATCCCCCAACCTCTGCACGGAATGCGCGCACACCAGATCCCATTGGCGTACTTCCCAAGAATATTCTAGGCCTTTCCTGCGGTCGGAAGGATGAGTGCCAGGCAGATCCTTTTCTCCCAATAATCTCTGGGGCACATGATCCTTGGCAGGCCAGGCGTAGTTGGATAACTCCTCAGCTTTCCTGTCTCAGACCTCACAGGAATTACTGTGGCCCATTTCGCTTTTTCAGCACCATTTCGCTTTTTTCATCCAAAGCTTTCAGGATAACCAAATGCTTGGAGCTTTAAAATTCAAAACATGTTAAACTGTAAATGTTCCCAGTATAGACAGAAATCTTCCCCCTGATGCTTCCTACCCCTTGCAGATAGAACTGACACAGCTAAGCTTTCCTGATGGATTTGGGGACATCCTGTCTTCCAAAGCACTAGCTGTAAGATAGTACGTGTCCCCAGCCACTGTGCTTACATAGCTCTTACATTTTCCTTCCCCATCGGTGACACCATATGTTTTCCAAGGATGGCCACCACATTTCTCATCCCACAGATTCCTCTTGTGATGTGACCTTGACACTCCTGTCTGAGAGGTGAAGTTCCCCTTGAATTTGGTGGACCTGTGGCAATGGCAGAGTGATGCTGTGAGACACCCAGTGCTGCACCATAAGGGCAATGTATCTTCCATCTGGTTCCTTGGGATGTTCAGGCTTGGAATCCAGTCACCATGCTGTGAGGAAGCCCAAGTCATCTGTGGAGACCCACATGGAAAAGATCCAAGGCCCCAGACACTCATCCCTCGTGAGGGATGAACACGAGTTGGTCAATGGGGGAAAGGATATCTATCAGAAAGAGGGAACAGCCTGTGCAAAGCTTCAGAAGTAAGACAGAGCTTGGCACGTCTAAGCAGCTTCAAGAGGTAGAGGCTGGGTGGGGCATAAAGTGGAGGCCAGGGGGATGGAGAGACTGGCTGTGGCCAGGTCATAAAAGACTTCCCTGGTGATGCATGGAGGGTTGACACCAGATTATCATGCTGCTTTCCCATAAGCTACAGGGTTTCAGCAGGGCAGAGAATCCACAGGGGTGGCTGAGACTGGAGCAGTTAGGACTCAATCCGTATCTCAGTATACTGCTCATCACCTTCAGGCCCCATGGAAGGAGCTTGAAGCTTAGCCCTTCGATACTATGTGAACTTGGGCAGGCCCTTCCCTGTCTCTGTGCCTGGGCATCCTACTCTGCAGAGCAGGAGGGTCATGATGTGAGGCATCAGAGCAGTAGAACCATGTTTCATCATGACCCTCCGGCTCTGCAGAGTAGAATGGTCTCCTGGTCAGGACTCGGGCTCATCATATTAATTATTAAAGGCAATTGCACTTTGGCCTGGGGGGAAGGGAGGAATGCACTGGTAAGTTGTGCCAAGTTGTGCCATAGGACACCTACTTGGAATCAGTCACAAGTGGGTGTGTCCACAAGTGGACAATGACCTGGGGCCAGAAATGTGGGCTGGGGGAGGCATGAATTCCAGAGGCTATATGACTTTGGGCTGCTGGATAGTCCTTTGTTATTACAATCAAGCTGTCCTTATTGAGTGCCTTCTGCATGCCAGGAACTGGCTAAGATCTTCTGTCATACCATTATCTCATTTAACCCCAGGACTACGAATATGAAGTAGGTGCCTATTTTGCAGGTGAGAAAACTGAAACTCAGAGAGGTTTTAGCCAAGGCCACTCAGCTCAGAAGTGACAGAACTGGGATCAGACCCCAGTGCCTTTTAGGGGATGTGGAATCCACCAGCCTCACGGAATGTGGGCTGGTGTTTGTGGATTTGAGAGCTCGTTTAGAGGGAGGAAAACATCGTCCCTACAGGCAAGATGTGGGCTCAGAGACATTTCATTGGAATGTCAAAATAAGTGGGCCTGAGTCAAAGTCTGGACAAACCAAATTCCAAAGATTTTGTTTGAAGCGATTACCCCACTGCTAAGAAAAGACTAGAAGTTGAGAAAGCCCCTGCCTCTGTAGAGCACTGAGAGGAAGCAGAGCTCTGGACAGGACAGACAGGGAGGATGTGGCTGGGTCCCTGGGCCTGGTGGTGCTCAGGAGGCTGGAAATTGGCTCTAGGAAGAAATTCCATCCCAAGGCCTGCTGCCTCCCTGCTGACTGTTTGTGGAGTTGGAGTGTTCCAGAAGTTCTGAGTCCATGTTTGGTTGGGGTCTGGGTCTTAATGATTAAATTGGCACTGGAGGCTGGGGGTGGCTGGGGAAGCTAGTTCAGGAGGCACAGCTGATCACCCCATCCTTGGTGGGACAAAGGTGAGAGCTGCACAGATTGTATCTCTCTTGCTCCCTGGACATGGCTCCATTGTCTCCCGTGACATGCCCTGCCAAGGGACTTGATGCCACCTCTGGGCTCCCCAAATCTGGCGTCTACCTTCTCAGAGACTGAGGACAGATGCCGGGTCCCTGGCACTGTTATAATCTGTTAAACACCACCAGCTTCTCCAGCGGCATCTCTCTATGTTGCTCATCACCTTCAGACCTCGTGGAAGGAGCTCGAGGCTTAGCCCTTCGATACTATGTGAACTTGGGCAGGCCCTTCCTTGTCTCTGTGCCTGGGCATCCTACTCTGCAGAGCAGGAGGCTCATGATGTGAGGCATCAGAGCAGTGGAACCTGACCTTGGGTTTGGCTGGGGCTGGGGCCCTGGTGGGTGAGGAGCTTGCTCAGTTCACAGGGCCCAGAAGGTCACTCCATCCTTGGGGAAGGGCATGTTTTAGGGCTGCAATGGATCATCTTTCTCTCATTGAACATGTTTTCCCTAGACAGGATGCCTCCGTCCCCTGGACCTGTCCTGCCAACCTGCCAGTGGGGTGGAGTCTCCTGGGGAGCTTTATAAAACCCAGAATCTGCATCTCTGGGATAGCCCCCGAGCATCAGGACTTTTCAAAGCTCCCCTGTTGATTCCAGTGTGTAGTCTGCACTGAGAATCACGGTTTAAGGTCACTGACTTTGGGGTCAGACACAGATAGTGTCAAATCCTGACTCTGCTTCCAGAGTGACCTTGGACTTGTTTGACAACCTCTCTGAAGCTTAGTCCCCTCCTCCTTCAACCAGGAGTGATACTCTCTCTTTCGTCACAGGGTCAAAGGGATGAAGTCACATAATTTGGGCAGATCACCTAGTACTTAGTGCTCAGAAAAACAGCAACTAAAATAATCATCCTCACAGCAATATTGACCTTGCCGAGTGGAAGGGAACATTGATTTAGGACTTAAAAGGAGCTCATTTAAAAGGCTCTTCTGGAGCAGAGCTCACAGTCTGAAAGCCATTAAGTCGAAATCCTCTCTCAGCATAACTTGCTTTCTATTTTCCTCCTCCACAGAAGGTTCTGAAATGAATGCCATTAATGTTGATGTGGGTGGTTAATTCGATGTCTGTGTGGGGTTTCTGCCTGGAAACCTACAGATCCTGCCACGTAGGACCCACTGATGTTCCCTCAGAGAGCAGCCTTAGCTATGACAGCTGATCAGAGTCCCCCTCTGCCCCTTCACGTGGTCCCTGCAGCGCCCCTCCCCCTAGGCCACAGGAGGGAAGGTGAGAAGAGATAGAGGTGTCAGTCACTCCCCCTGTTCAAGCACAGCTCTGTGTTAGGTACTTCACATACAACTTTGTGAAACTGCATGTTTCTGGTACTTACCACTTGTCACAGTCTATTGCAAGCATTTTGTATGCGTTTCCTCATTTCAACCTCAAAATAACTCAGTGAGGTCAGCACCATTCTCCTTTTCACAAATGGGGAAACTAAGGCACAGAGCAGTCAAGCAACTTGTCCAAGTTACACAGCTGGTAAATGGCAGAGCCAGATCTGAAGCCAGGCCAGCTGGCTTCATGGACCATGCTCTGAAGTGCTTCCCTGGGTGATGTCTGTTAACAGTGTGTTACCAAACTTGCTCTTCAGGCCGTGTACTCAGGATGATGGCCAACAGGCTACGGAAGGGGAGATTGAGGTTCATGGCCACCCAGTCAGCAGGAGACAGAGAGTAGAATTGGCTTGGGTCCGTCTGTCTTTTTTTTTTTTTTTTTGAGACAGAGTCTTACTATGTTGCCCTCAGTAGAGTGCTGTGGCATCACAGCTCACACCAACCTCAAACTCCTGGACTTAAGTGATTCTCTTGCCTCAGCCTCCCAAGTAGCTGGGACCACAGGCGCCCGCCACAGTGCTTGGCTATTTTTTGTTGTTGTTATCATTGTTGTTTAGCAGGCCTGGGTCAGGTTCGAACCCACCAACCCTGGTGCATATGGCCAGCGCCTTAACCACTGAGCTCCGGGTTCTGAGCCGGGTCTGTCTGGCTTTAAAACCTGTCTTTGACCATCTGTGCTTCTGAGGTCTGAGCAATGAGTCATTCATTCACTCATTCACGTACTTATTTATATATCCTTCTATCTCTCTAATACATAGTCACTGGGTGACTGTTATTTACCTGTCCCTATTCTGGTACTGAGAACCAGAATTAAGACAGGCCCTCTGCCCCCACAGCCTTTCAGGCCCTGGGGTAGACAAACAACTCTCCTCCCCAGGATCCAGAGAAGAGTGAGAATGATTCTGTCTACAATAGTCTGGGAGGGCAACCATGAGGAAGGTATTTTTGGTAGGGTATCAAGGAATAAATAGGAGTTCACCAGGAAGTGTGAACTAGGCAGAGACTGGTAAGTACAAAGTCATAGGCACATGAAAACCTGCCCTGTAGTTGGAGACCCCAAACAGTTTGAAGTCACTAAGGCTGTAGGGTGTATGGTGGGTAGAAGTGATGCAGCACTTGGTGAGGACGCTGCTGAATCGTGCGAGTGAGCAAGGTGGGGCCTAAACTAGGACAGTGGCAGGGGCTGGAGAGGGAGGCGCAGATTTGGAGGGATGAAGACAAGAAGAGAGCTTTTCCTCTGAACTTCCTGAAATAGGTCCCACCAACATGTAGAGGAGAAGAAATAGACTGTGCATGGGAGTGGGGCTTACTGCAGAGACTTGGGGGCAATGGAGGCTAGAGATGTGCCATCTCTGCCCAGGGCCCTGGCTGGGAGTGTGACTCACCTTACAAATCTCTGCTGCAGATGGCCGAGTTGGTGACCAGCTGGGTGGCCATTCGATTACGTGGCCATGCTATTTTATCTTTTGAAGGTGCCCATTCTCTGCCCTTTCTAGCTCCTCCTTGATCTCCTGACTCCATGCTTTCACCCACCCAGTCCATCAGCCACTGATGCCCAGTGGGGGGAGATCAATGGCACTCCCCTGTTCAACCTCCATGGCTCCCTAGTGCTCTAGGATAAAGCATGGGTTTTATTGCTCTGGGCCTCGTACCCTCCAGCCAGTCCCCCTTCTCTCTCATCACTCATCTCTTGCTGGGTCAGAGCCTCACACTCTAGCCACAGAGCACACATGCCCTTTGCTGAGGAGGCCACACTGTAGTTATGCCTCTGGGCCATAGCACATGCTGTTTCCCTGTCTGAGAAGCTTGTCCTCTCTGTGTCTGGAGAAACCCCTACAACTCAGGCTACTATCTTTGGGGCTGAGGTCTGAGGGAGGGAATGGGGAGTATGGAAGGATGTGGAAGGGAGAGGTATTGAGATGCTGCCAACATCTTTTGCTATAAACAGCATTCTCGTCTGAGCGGGCAGCCAGACTCCAGGGCCTCAGGGGTGGGCATTAGGCCACCAAGGAGGCGAAGTGACCAAGCAGGACCCATAGTACAGTTTCCTAAGCTGTCAGGACTCTGGAATGTACAGTCTCGTCCTGTCTCATCTGCGGTTGGGGAAATATTCAGCTGAAAACAAACACTCTCATTCCTGATTAAGGGCAACATCAAGGACCCTCTGACCCAAATGGGAGGGGCTCACCCTGAAGGTTGAGGCTGGTCAGATCCCTTCTCCAGGAGTCCCACCTGCACCATGCTGTGTGATGCTGGGTTAGTCACTCCCCTTCTCTGTGCTACTGTGTCTATTGCCTCCTGGTCAAGGAAAAGATAGGACCCCACAGAATGGTCCCCACACATGTAAGGACTTATTCTTCAGGTTCTGTTCAGGGGCTGTTTTTATGGTTCTGCAAACATCTGAAGAGGAAAACTCTGGACGAGAATAAATCCCCCAGCAGGACCTGAGGCTTCTCAGAGCTTCATTTGATGATATCCTTCAATTGCCAAGGGTGGGAATGGCTTTTCCCAGGGACTGTGGGGGTCCTGAAAACTCAGACATGCAGATTGGGTGGAAGCCAGTCCAGGAATGCCCTTCCCGGACTCCCTGTCTGCCCACTTTGTGCTCACTTCCAGTCCCGAGTAGCCCACAGCTCTGATGGCTGCCAGCTCTTCCTCACTCCCACTGCAGGGGCTTCTCTTTGACCCCCTCCCCTGCCACCTGGGTCTCAGGCCCCCAGAAGCCTCTGTTTCCTAGCCCTGGAGACAGCCCTGAGGAGGCTCCCTTCTGCTGCCCTGCTCTGGGGCCAGGGGTTTCATCTCTTTTCCCTTATTCCTGAAGATCCTGTGGTTTCCCACACTGGCCAGGAGCATCTTCATGTTTTGGCTTGCCAGGCTGAGCTGAATTGGGACGCCAGCAAAGTTGGCAAGAGTATCGTAAAGCAGGAAGGAAGTGTGCTTTACGGAGAAGTCTTAAGCCCAACAGACGCCTGTTCTAATCCCAGTAATATCAGTTCCTGTCTGTGTTGCTCTGGCAGGTGAACCAAATTCCCTGTGCCTCAGTCTACTCATCTGTAAGGTGGGAACGATGAAAGCATCTGTATCATGGCCCATTTTCAGGCTTACATAGGAGGTGCTGTGGGAGTTTTTGTGCCCCTACCGTCTGCATAGGAGGCTCCTTACCACCACCCCAATCTCCTGCCTTCTCACCAGCACGCAGGCCGGTGCAATGTCCCCTTCCTCCCAGCATGCCATGCCCTTTCCAGCCAGTGTGTGTGTGTGTGCTGTGTCCTCTGCTTGGTATCCCTTCTCAGCCTGATCAACCTGTACTCATCACTGGAGGAAGGCACCTCTCCCCAAAGCCTCCTTTTCCTCTCTCTCCAGCAAAATGTACCTCGTCCTCTGGCCCCCCCCCCAACCTCTGTCTCCATGCTGAAGAGGTTTTGAGGCAGGATAACTGGAATATGGGCTTGGTGCTAGTCCTATGTCCAGGTCACATGACTATGAATAAGACCCTTTTGCACCCTGAACCTCAGTTTGGCTCACCTGAGAAATGGGGACAAGATCCAAGCTCCTACTCTGTGTTCCCGCACACCCTGTGACCCACAGAGCCAACCCTGGTATGCAGATGTGGCTTTGCAACATGTACATTTCCTGGAAAAGAGAAGAAATTCGGGTCTTACCCTCAGGGCCCAAGCAGTGGAGTTATGTAAGTTCTGAAACTTATTTCTCCCTGTAATTATGACCAACTCCTGGAGCCCTGGGTGAATGGGCCCCAGCCCCAGCTCTCACTTCTGCACTTGTTGGGACATTCACCAGAATTAATTTAATTACTAGCCCAGGCCTCCTTCCAGGTGGGCCCTGCCAGGGCACCTCCCTCTGGATTTCATTAAGTCTCCTGTCAACATTTCTCTCTTAGCACTGTTGGTTTCCCTCAGAGTCAGCCTGTGGAGCCACAGGAGGGAAGGGCGCCAGCCCCGGCTATGTGTGACAGAATTTGTTTACTCTCTTCTTCCTACAGATTCCTCCCTTAATAACCTTGGAGCCAGGAGGCTCCCTGGTAGGGAGGCAGGAGGCAGGGGTCCAGGCGGAGGTGCTAAGGCAGCTTCCTTGGAGGGGGCCGTGTGGGCAGCACCAGGAGAACACTCAGTAGAAAGAAGGTACGTTTTAAGGAACAGAAGGAAATTCAGTTGACTCCATAGGTCCAAATTGTGGGAGGGAGCTAAGTGTTTCTGGAATCTGCATTTACTCTTTTGTGTCATTAGGAAATTATGAAAGAGTTCTAAATACAGATGCAGGCCTTGGACTGAGTCTTCATCCCTCTCATAACCTGCTTATAAACATCGCCTCAGATATAAAGTGAACTCTGACCCTGATCACAGACTGAGCTCTGGTTTGGGTTCCTGACTGAGCCTGATTCTAGCTTTGGCCTAAGGCCTGAACTTATCCCCAAACTAAGCCCTAGTTTTATTCATAAACTTAGCTCTGATCTCAAAACCTGAAAATAGACTGAGCCCTGATCCTAGCCATAACCTGGCCCTTGACTCTGGTCATGGATGGGACTGGGTTTTAGGCTGAGGCTGGATCCTGAGTACAGACGGAGCCCTAGTTTGGGCCATAGACTTACCCTGGTGTTAGAGCTCTGACCCTACCATAGACTATACTGGTTCACAGAATGAATTGATCCCTAATCTTGAATATATATTCAAACCTGATCTTGGTCCCTATCTGAACCCAAACATTAATCCAGGAAGAATCTTAACCCAAGTTCTAGATTAAGCCTCGAGTGCTAACTTGATCCCGGGGTGACCCTCCATCCTGGCTCCAGACTGAGCCCTGACTTTGGTCATAGACTGTGTTTTAACTCCACGCTCAGGCTAAGCCCTGATCCTGGATGCTGCCACACCAGGTCCTGAGATTATTGTTTATTAAGACAACATTTTCAAAATATAAAACTATCCCTTAAAAGGAGCCAAGCCAGCCCATTAGTGCTTATTCCTCAGTCAAGAGAAATATACTTGCCACGGGAGGGAAGGAGCAGCTTAGCCCCAGAGGCAGGATCAGAGAGAAGCAGGGACAGTCACTTCTAAGCACAAGGAACTAGGCTGAGCAGGTGGCTGAACCGCAGTAACAGTGGAGGGAAGAAAATATGGTGTCAGGGCACAGACTGCTCCTCTAAGTCAGTGGCTGGTAGCCTCCCAACATGCCCTACTGAGAATTGCTCATTCATTCAGTAAACACTGAGCACCACCAATGAGCCTGACATTCGTCGTCCCACCACACATTCAGTAAGCGTATATTATGTTCAGTGGAGCCCACATGCTGTTTGGTGGGGGCTGAGGGGCTTAGCAGTGAGCGTCTCTAGAGTTATAAATGACCCTCCCCCCTCACACCACTGCACCTATTGTGAGTTTCTACAGCGCTGGGAAACGTGTCTTAGAACCAGGCAGAGGGGCATGCTGCCTCCCCACTCAGATCCTCAGTTTCTCCTTCTACTAGATGGGCTGAGTGAGGGAGATGACAGCTGAGAACATACTTAATGCAGTACTCAGCATACAGTCAGAGCTTCATAAGTGCTGCCCCTTCCTTGACTGCTGGGGTTGTTGGGAGGATACAGTCACCAATGTTACGCATAAAATAATGGCAACTGGTGGCCGGCTGCAGGGCTACTGGCTGGCAGGGCTAGAAGGTTTGGCTTAGTCCTCCCCTCCTAATAAACAGTAGGGTTAGATTTGGTAATCCTTCCATTCCAGCCACTTCAGATGAACTGTAGCTGGATTTCAGGGTAAAAGGTGGTGGCAACATGCACCCCTCCCCGGCCTGTCAAATTGAGTGTGGGTTCAGCCCCTCTGAGTGTTGATCTGTGGCAGAGTGGAGACCAGGGCAGCCATAAACCCTGGCTAAGGGGACCCGCAGACAGCGTCTGACTACAGATGTCACAGATGTCATCGGGGCCACAGTGGCCTTGACCCATGCTCAGCAGATTTGGGTATGACCTCAGGACATCACTAGCCCTCTCCCACTGCTGTCCTCAGTTTCTCAAGCCCCATGGGGGGCAATAGAAGGAGCATGGTGTCTGAGAGGCTGATAGTGTGAAGTCACAAGATCCTCAGTCTTTTTTTTTTTTTTTTTGAGACAGAGCCTCAAGCTGTCCCCCTGGGTAGAGTGCCATGGCATTACAGCTCACAGCAACCTCCAACTCCTGGGCTCAAGCGAGTCTCCTGCCTCTGCCTCCCAAGTAGCTGGGACCACAGG
>CAUYTI010002342.1:0-21289 GCA_963575145.1 Galago senegalensis | reverse complement strand
CTCAAATGCTTTCATGAAACTGGTCAATATAGCCTTCATGGCATTTTCTTGGTTATTGTGTTAAGACATTTATATTCTACACCTAGTAAATTTCGCATGTACCCTTGTAAGATGCACCATAGGTGTGGTCCCACCAATTACTCTCACTCCAACCATCCTCCCTCTCCCCTCCTTCTCCCCTTTCCCCATCTTCTTCGGCTATAATAAGTAAAGATGGCATAGTAAGATTGAGTACATTAAATACTTTTTCTTCCATTCTTGAGATACTTTGCTAGGAAGAATATGTTCCAGCTCCATCCATATAAATATGTAAGAGATAAAGTCTCCATCTTTCTTTAAAGCTGCATAATATCCACGGCGTACATATACCACAATTTATTGATCCATTCATGGGTCAATGGGCACTTGGGCTTCTTCCATGACCTAGCAATTATGAATTGGGCTGCAATAAACATTCTGGTACATATATCTTTGTTATAATATGATTTTTGGTCTTCTGGATATATACCTAGTAGAGGAATTGTAGGATCAAATGGCAGGTCTATTTTTAGACCTTTAAGTGATCTCCAAACATCTTCCCAAAAGAAACGTATTAGTTTGCATTCCCACCAGCATCTGTTTTCTCCACATCCACACCAACATCTCTGGTTTGGGGATTTTTGTGATGTGGCCTAACCTTACTGGAGTTAGATGATATCTCAAAGTAATTTTCATTTGCATTTCTCTGATGATTAAGGATGATGAGCATTTTTTCATGTGTCTGTAGGCCATGCGCCTGTCTTCTTCAGAGAAGTTTCTCTTCAAGTCCCTTGCCCACCCTGAGATGGGATCACTACTTCTTTTCTTACTAATATGTTTGAATTCTTTGTGGACTCTGGTTATTAAACCTTCGTCAGAGACATAACCTGCAAATATCTTCTCCCATTCTGAGGGCTGTCTGCTTGCTTTACTTACTATGTTCTTGGCTGTGCAGAAGCTTTTTAGTTTGATCAGGTCCTAGTAGTGTATTTTTGATGTTGCTTCAATTGCGTGAGGGGTCCTCCTCATAAAATATTTGCTTAGGCCAATTTCTTCAAGAGTTTTCCCTGCACTTTCTTCTAGTATTTTTATAGTTTCATGTCTTAAGTTAAAATCTTTAATCCAGGGAGAATCTATCTTAGTTAATGGTGAAAGGTGTGGGTCTAGTTCCAGTCTTATACATCAGTCTTCTACAGGTCACCAGCCAGTTCACCCAGCACCATTTGTTAAATAGGGAATCTTTTCCCCACTCAATGTTTTTTTTTTTTTTTTTTTTTGAGACAGAGCCTCAAGCTGTCCCCCTGGGTAGAGTGCCATGGCATCACAGCTCACAGCAACCTCCAACTCCTGGGCTCAAGCAAGTCTCCTGCCTCAGCCTCCCAAATAGCTGGGACCACTGGCACCCACCACAACGCCCAGCTATTTTTTTGGTTGCAGCCGTCATTGCTGTTTGGCGGGCTTGGACTGGATTCGAACCCACCACCTTAGGTGTATGTGGCTGGCGCCTTAGCCACTTGAGCCACAAGTGCCAAGCCAGCACAACGCATTTTAACATTGTGAAGAAAAATTCTTACCAACTTTAGTTATGAAATTCCCAAACTATTATACCCACTAAGCATGACATTAGAAGTTGTTTATAGAGACCCAAGATCCTAGGAGGCCACTGGAGTGTTGTGTTGTGATAAACTATCAAAGGCAGGGAAGGGTGGAGACTTCCCAAGCTGGTAGTGAAGGGAGCCCCCCAAATGACAGCTGGCAGCAAGCCCAGAGCATGTGGGACAGTTCAGAGCAGGAAGTCAGGGCACTTTGGAAGGTATGTCTCCAAAAATAAAAGAAAAAATTAACACCAATAAATTGGTGAGCTTGATAGAGACATTGAACTGATTAATGAGATTTACAGAAAATTTAGAGAACCACAGAAAAAGGTCACCATAAAGTCCTAGGAAGACAAAGAGTTGTACAAGAGAGGGAACCTATTCAGAGAACACTATAAAGCTCAGCTATAAAAATATATATATATTTACATCTCATAAAATTATAAATCCTGAATATTGAGTTGAGAGACTTGAGGAAGAAGAAGTGTAGTGTGTGTGTACTGTGGAGAGGAAAGAGGTATGTACATGAGCTAAATTCTTTTTTTTTTTTTTTTTTTTTAGAGACAGAGTCTCCTATGTCGCCCTTGGTAAAGTGCTGTGGCATCACAACTCACAGCAACCTCCAACTCTTGGGCTTAAGCAATTCTCTTGCTTCAGCCTCCCAAGTAGCTGAGACTACAGGCGCCCGCCACAACGCCCAGCTGTTTTGTTTTTGTTGTTGTTGTTGTTGCAGTTGTCATTACTGTTTAGCAGGCCCTGGCCAGGTTCAAACCTGCCAACCTGGGTATATGTGGCTGGTACCCTACTCACTGAGGTATGGGCACCACCTAAACTCTTTTTTCTTTAACTTGTATAAATTTATAAGGTACAGTTAAGTGCAGTTTTGTTACAAACATAGATTGTGAAGTTGTGAAGTCAGGGCTTTTAGGGCATCTGTCACCCAAATAACATGCATTGCGCTCATTAGCTGTTTCTCATTATCCACCCCTTCCTTCCAAGTCACCATCATCTATCATTCCACACTCTATATCCACGTGCTGTTTATTTAGCTCCCACTTATGAGTAAGAACACGAGGTATGTGTCATTCTGTGTCTGACTTGTCTCACTTAAGATAACAACCATCTATGATAATGTTCCATCTATGTTGCTGCAAGATGTGATTTCATTCTCTTTTAAGGGTGTATAGTATGCCATTGTTTATGTGTGTATATATACACATGACATAGACGTGTATATAATACACACACACATATATTTACACACATACACACATACCACCTTTTCTATATCCAGTCCTTCACTGATGGGCATTGAGGTTGATTCCATATCTTTGCTATTATGAATAGTGCTTCAATAGACATATGAATCCATGTATCCTTTTTATATGATTTCCTTTCTTTCTTTTTTTGAGACAGAGCCTCAAGCTGTCCCCCCCGGGTAGAGTACCGTGGCATCACAGCTCACAGCAACCTCCAACTCCTGGGCTCAAGCGAGTCTCTTGCCTCAGCCTCCCAAGTAGCTGGGACCACAGGCGCCTGCCACAATGCCTGGCTATTTTTTTTTTTTTTTGGTTGCAGCCATCATTGTTGTTTGGCAGCCCGGGCTGGATTCGAATCCACCACCTTAAGTGTATGTGGCTGGCACCTTAGCCACTTGAGCCACAGGCACCGAGCCATGATTTCTTTTCCTTTGGGTAAATACCCAGTAATGAGATTGCAGGATCAAATGGTAGTTCTGATTTTCGCTCTTTGAGAAATCTCAATACTGTTTTCCATAGAGGTTTCACTGATTTGCATTACTACAAATAGTAAATAGTCTATGAGAGTTCCATTATCTCCGCATCCTCACCAACATCTATTACTTTTTTACATTTTCATAGTAGCCATTCTGACTGAGGTAAGGTGGATAATTCACTGTGGTTTTAATTTGTATTTCTCTGATGATTAGTGATGTTGGGCAGATTTTCATATACCTAGTGGCCATTTGTATGTTTTCTTTTGAAATGTGTCTATTCATATCATTAGTCAACTTTTTAATGGGATTATCTGGGGTTGTTTGTTGTTGTTGTTGTTGTTTGAGTTCCTTGTATATTTTGAATATCAAACTCTTGCCAGATGCACATTTTGCAAACATTTTCTCCCATTCTGTAAATTGTCTCTTCACTCTGGTGATTATTTCTTTTACTATAGGGAAGTAAATCCCATTTGTCTCTTTTTGTTTTTGTTATCTGTGCTTTTAAGGTCTTTGTCACAAATTCTTTACCTAGACCAAAGTCTAGAAGAATTTTCCCAAGGAGGAGGAGCAAGATGATACACTAGAGACATCTCCTTTGCAGCCATTCACAGTGATACCAGGACAAGAGGATTCCAGCCTCCTGTGGCTGGGGTACTCTGCCCAGAAAAAATCACTTTGGGGGACACAAAGAAAGAGCAGGTGGGGCAGCACCTGTGGCTCAAAGGAGTAGAGCGCTGGCCCCATATGCTGGAGGTGGCGGGTTCAAACCCAGCCCCAGCCAAAAAAAAAGAAAGAGCAGGTGACTCTAGGGGCCAACAAGGTCAGGAGCAGTGAAAGACCAACACAGAAGGCGAATGCATGGGTGCTGGTAGAAGTTGGTTGGTTCTCTGGCAGCAGTGGGCTAGAGATAGAGCTGTCCTTCAGTTTTGTTTGCTTGTTTTATTTAATTGGGTACTTGCTGGAGAACTGAAGCAAGCAAATGATCTTAAACAGCACCTAGTGGCCAGCATTGAGCCACTGGGAGGGGTGGAACTCTCACTGTTTGGCTGCTAGCAGGGTACCACCTTGGCTTCCTGGGAGGAATATCCCACAGGGTTCTAGAATAAGGCCAGTTCTGGCATGCCTGCTGAGCTGGGCAGATACCCTTGGGGGGAGTTGGGTGGATGCCACTCCCCAGGGAAAGCCACTTTTGGCCAAGGAGCACTGTTTGAAAAGGTTGAGGCATGTCTTTTAAGCAGGCTGATAAAGAGCTTCCGGCTCCTTTATTTTTTCATTTTTACTTTTTTCATTAGTAAGTGCTCCATTTTAGCTACAGATTTTTTGCTCCTTTTATTCTTTCTTTTTCCAATTTTTTCTATGGGTTTTGCTTTGTTGTGTTGTGTTGCATTTTGTTGTATTTTTATTTTTCCATTTTTACTTTCTTCAACAGTAAGGGCTCCATTTTTGCTGAGGTTTTTCTACCCCTTCTATTCTTTATTTCCTTTCTATTTCTCTACTGTTCTCTCTCTCTTTTTGTATATATTTTTCTAATTTTCTTATCTTTCCCATATCAATTTCTCAAATGACAACTAAGATTTTTTTTTACATCTTATATAATTTTATTTTCAATTTTCTTTATATACTTTTTTTCTTTTCTTCTTTTACATTTTATTACATTTCAATTTGTATTCCATTTATGGGACAGAGCCTCACTCTGAGGCCTGAGCAAGAATGCAACAGCATTGGCCTGGCTTGCAGGGACCTGGTCTAGGTGGTTCTTCTAGCGTTGGCCTTTGGAAAGATGGTACTGGTAGGTCCCCACTGTGACATACTGCTGGGTTTTTTTCTATATTTGATGTATGTGGTGTCTTTCTTTTCTTCAAGCTAGTGAAGAGTTCCTGACCTTGAAAGGCCGACCCAGACTGGTCCCACAGAGGCCTGGAATTGTGGGTGTGGGTCAGGGTACCTTGTTGAATACCACTATTACCCCCATCTCTCTTTTTCTGTTCTTCTCTCCTTTTTTTCAGTTATTTCCATTCTCCCCCCCCCTTCTTTCTCTTTTTTCTTTCTTTTCTCCCTTTTCACTCTTTAATCTTCGCTTCCTTTTGGCCCTATACCAAAAGGACACTTCAACACCTAAGCACAGAGACAAGGTAATTTAAAGAGAAGGAGAAAGTGAAAGAAAAAATGAGGAGAGGGAAGAAATAGAACGCTTGAACAGATCAATATCAAGCATTGAAATTGAAGAAACAAACAGAAAAAAGCTTCCAACAAAAAGAAACGCTTTCGACCAGATAGCTTCACACTAGAATTCTACCAAATCTGCAAAGAAGAGTTTGTACCTATACTGCAGAACAAATTCCAAAACACTGAAAAGGAAGGAATCTTCCTCAACACATCCTATGAAGCAAATATCACCCTGATATCAAAACCAGAACTACAAACCAATTTCACTAATAAGTATCGATGCAAAAATATTCAGTAAAATCTTAGCAAATAGATCACAGCTACACAATAAAAAATTACACATCATGATTAAGTAGGCTTTATCCCAGAGATGCAAGGCTGATTTTACATATGGAAATCCACAAATGTAATTCACCATATAAATAGAATAAAGAATAAAAATCATATGATCTCTCAATATATGCAGAAAAAGCATTTGACAAAATACAGAATTTTTTTCTAACAAGAACACTTAAGAAAATAGGCACATTTTTTAAACAGATTGAAGCCATTTACAACAAACCCAGAGCCAGTATCATACTGAATGGAGTAAAACTGAAAGTTTTTCCACTTAGAACCAGAACGAGATAAGGATGCCCACTATCACCAGTACCATTCAACAGAGTCCTGGAAATTCTAGCCAATGCAATCAGGCAAGAAAAGGAGGTTAATGGTATTCAAATGGGGAAGAGAAGGTCAAACTCTCATTCTTTGCTAATGATATGGTCTTATACTTAGAAAACTCCAGAGACTCAACCACAAGACTCCTGGAAGTGATCAAGAAATACAGTAACATCTCAGAGTATAAAAATGTCCACAAATCAGTAGCCTTTGTTCATGCCAATGCCAAGTTGAGAAACAAATCAAGGGCATAATTCCCTTCACGGTAGCTTCAAAGAAAATGAAATGCCTATGAATATACCCAACAAAAGAGGTGAAGGATCTCTACAAGAGAATTTTGAAACCCTAAGAAAAGAAATAGCAGAAAATATTAACAAATGGAAGAACATACCATGCTCTTGACTGGGAAGAATAGTTTAATCAACATTGTTAAAATGTCTATACTACCCAAAGCAATCTACAGATTTAATATAATCCCCATTAAATTACCAATAGCATACTTCAAAGGACTAGAAATAAATGTTCTTCATTTTTCATGGAACCAGAATAACTGCAGTATAGTCAAAGCAATTCTTAGTGATAAAAACAAAGCTGGAGGAATCACTCTACCAGATTCAGTGTTATATTACAAGTTCACCGCATGGCATTGACACAAAAATAGAGACAGAGACATATGGGACAGAATAGAAAACTAAGAAATGAATCCAGGCTTTTATCACCATCTGACTTTTGATAAACCAAACAAAAGCATACACTGGGAAAAAGAATCTCTATTCAATAAATGGTGCTGAGAGAACTAGAGAACCATATGTAAAAGACTGAAACTGGACCTGCACCTTTCACCATTTACAAAAATTGACGCAAGATGTATAAAAGATTTAAATCTAAGGTATGAAATTATAAAAGAAGAAAATGTCGGAAAAACTCTTATGGATGTTGGCCTGGGGAAGATTTTATGAAGAAGACTTCAGTGGCAATTGCAATAGCAACAAAAATAAACAAAGGGGACTTAATTAAGCTGAAAAGCTTCTGCACTGCTAAGGACACAACAATTAAAGTAAATAGACAACCTTCAGAATGGGAAAAGATATTTGCATGTTATGAATCTGACAAAGGGTTGATAACTAGAACCTACAGAGAACTCAAATTAATCAACAAAAAAAGAACTAACAATCCCATCTATCATTGGGCAAGAGACATGAACAGAACCTTCTCTGAAGAAGACAAATGGTTAACAAACATATGGAAAAAACGCTCATCATCCCTATTCATTAGAGAAAGGTAAATCAAAACCACCCTGAGTTACCACCTGGCCCCAGTGAGAATAGCCCATATCGCAAAGTTCCAAAACTGCAGATGCTGGCACAGATGTGGAAAGAAGAGAATACTTTTATACTGCTGGTGGGACTAATACAGTCTCTTTGGAAAGAAGTATGGAAAGTTCTTAAAGAACTCAAATAGACCTTCCATATGATCCTACAATCCCATTACTAGGCATCTATCCAGAAGACAAAATATTTTATCATGAGGACATTTGCACTAGATTGTTTATCACAGCTCAATTTACAACCATCAAGATGTGGAAACAATCTAAATGCCCATCAACCCAGGAATGGATTAATAAGCTTTTGTACATGTATACCATGGAATACCATTCAGCCATAAAAAAGATGGAGACCTTACATCTTTTGTCTTACCTGGACAGAGTTGAAACACAGTCTTCTTAGTAAAGTATCACAAGAATGGAAAAGCAAGTATCCCATGTACTCAATACTAACATGAAGGCAGTAGATGATCTAATACACACCCACATAAGAGAAAGGTCTCATTTTCCAGATGAGAAAACCAAGGCTTGGGAAGGTCAAGCAGCTGTGTCCAGGCAACACAGCCAATGAGAGGGACAATCAGGCATGTCCCTGCAGCCAGAGCTCTTTCAAGCACACTACACTATCCTCTCATACATGCAGGTGACCTCCTAGGTGATGAATTTTTTTAATAGCATCAGCTGGATGAGTGACTGATACCTCACTGCTTCCTCTCTAGGAGGGAAAGGCACCTCTCTTGTAGCCTCATTTGTGCTACCTGAGGAGGGGGAAGCCTCTGCATTCTAAATACATGATTTGTGGTTAGGGTCTCCACATCACTTTGCAGGGACTGGGGCTCAGATGCAGACTGTCCACTTACTAGCTGGTGGCCTTGAATCAGTCATCCACTCTCTCCAAGCCCCACTTTTTTCATCTGTAAGGACCTAGAAAAGAAATTACCACCCAGGTGGCTGGAAGGGTTGTGCAAAGACATGCAGGGATGGTGCCCAGCACGACACCATTGGCCACATCTGCTGTGTGGCTCATGATGGGGGGTGCAGCCTGTAGATCCCATCCTGGTGCTTCATGGCTCTGTTGGTTCTTCAGCTGTCTCAAACTTGGAAGGGCATAGAAAAGGTCATTCTTAAGTCCTGTCCAGTCATAAGAATCAGCATTTTCACACAGACCAGAACAGGGCCACCAGCATGGCTGTGGGGCCACTGGGAGCCAGGCAGACAGGAGCAGGATTCTGGCAGGAAGGGAAGAAGTTTTCAGGGGAGAAAATTTGCCAGCTCCTGGGATGTACAGAAGTGTCAGGCATTGCTGGCAGCCATGTGTCCTCACAGGCTATAGTGACAGTTGTCTTTTCATGACCATCCAGCATCCCTTCCTCCTTCCTATCAGGACCTGAGCTTCCTTTGGGAGAACCTCCCTCCTTTTGGGTGTCCTTTAGCAGGACCGTAAAGCAATGAGCACCCTCTCCCCAGCCAAGTGCAGGGCAGATGGTTGTCCATGCTAGGCCACATATTCTATTTGGGGACCTGCAATCATGAGCAGGACGGACCAAGGATGCATAAAAATACCAGTAAAGCTGGAGTGTTCAATGGTAGCAGCTACTAGAGAGTGTCAAGCTCTTTGCTATCCAGATAACCACTGAGCTACTCTAGGTCCTGCCAGCAAGCCCTCCAGCTCCCCAGTAGCTGCTCTGTAAGTTTCCTTCTGCTTAAATTATCTTAATTTCTGTGTCCTGCAACCTAAGAATACTAAGTCAGACAAAAGCAGAAATGTGCTGGTTAGATGTAACACCCTACTGTTATTCGTTGGCTGTGTGGCTCATGAGTACAGTGTTCTGCCGTTAAGTGGTTGGGATAATAGACTTCTGAGCCCATCCATGAAAAAGCTAACTACTGCAGGAATTGTCTTCTCATCATAAAAAATGAGATGATTGGACAGAACATATAAAACAACGGTTTTAGACATTGAGCAATAATCAGAGGGCAGTGACCCCTGAGAGAAGAGAAACAATGACCGTTATACTGGGGGATTGGGCATGGAGCCCAGTAGTCCCGCTGAGTTGAAGAGACAAAAGTGAGACTCTAGGGAGGTCAAGGCAGCTTGAATTGGTAGGTAAAAATACTAGGAGGAGGAAGCTTCACCATGAGCTCTGGGAAACTGCAAGCCATCCCACAGCGATGATGATGAGTATGCTTGAGAGGCCTGTGCATTTTCTACTGCTGTAAAACAATTACAAAAACTGAGAGGCCTAGACAACACAAATTTATTATTTCACACTTTCTGTAGGTCGGTGGTCTGTGTTTTCTTAGATTCTGTATTTGTCTATTTATTTGTTACAGGGCCAATTATATATACTATATTTTCTTACTTTGGGGAGGTTTTTGGTTTTGTTTTTTGTTTTTTTGAGATAACTAACTCTGTTACCTGGGCTAAAGTGTAGTGGCATAATAATAGCTCACTGCAACTTCAAACTCTTGGTCTATGTGCCATCATATCTAGCTAATTTTTCTATTTTTTGTAGAGATAAGGATCTCATTGTTGTTTTGTCTGTTTACTTGCTTGCTTATTTGTTTGTTTTGAGACAGAGTCTCAAGCTTTTGCCCTAGGTAGAGTGCCATGGCACAGCAACCTCTAACTTGGGCTCAAGCAATCCTCTTGCCTCAGTTTTTCTATCTTTAGTAGAGATGGAGTCTTGCTTTTGCTCAGGCTGATCTCAAACAGCTCAAGCAATCCGCCTGCCTTGGCCTCCCAGAGTGCTAGGATTACAGGTGTGAGCCACTGCCCCCAGCCAGGTGGCTCATTGTTGCTCAGGCTAGTCTCAAACTCTGGCTTCAAGTGATCCTCCTATTTCACCCTCCCTTCCAAAGTGCTAGGATTACAGGCATGAGCCACTGTGTCCAGACAATTTTCTTTGTTCTTGATGCTCTGGCATTTCTGACTTCACTGACAGAAGAAAGACTACCCCTCTCAGGGTTAATCAATACTTAAAGATAGCAAATCTGGAACATATCTTTCATGTGCAAACTAACCAATCCAGAGCCCATGCTCCAAACCATCTTCTTGTCAAACTCTAACACACCAAGCCGATATTCTCCTGCCCTAAATCATTCCAAGACCAGAAATCAAGACAACTAAGGACAACCCCAGTGCCCCAAGATTCACCAGAATTATTCAAACTAGCCAAACCTAAATGATTTGCTTTTTTTAAGAGACAGAGTCTCAGTTTGTCACCCTCGGTAGAGTGCCATGGCATCACAGCTCACAGCAACGTCCAAGTCCTGGGCTTAGGCAATTCTCTTTCCTCAGCCTCCCAAATAGCTGGGACTACAGGTGCCAGCCACAACACCCGGCTATTTTTTGTTGTTGTTGCAGTTTGGCTGGGGCCGGGCTTTAACCCACCACCCTTGGTATATGGGGCCAGAGCCCTACCCGCTGAGCTACAGGCACTGCCCTACAACATAAAATTCACAATTTCTATTATACAAGCAAAAGTTTCCAGCCATGTAATGAAAAAAGAAAACATCCTCCATAATAAGAAAAACAGATAAGAAGAGAGCTGATGGAGTTAGCAGAAAAAGACCTTAAAATACCTATGTATAGCTTATAAACATGCTCTAGTATGCAAAGGAAAACAACAACATGACAAAGAGAGAAATAGCAGGTATAAAAAAGATGCAAATATAACTTCTGTAGATAAAAATACAACATCCGAAATGAAAAATAAATGGAGTAGACACTATAGAAGAAAAAACTATCAAACTTAAAAACATGGCAATATAAATGGCCAAAATGAAGTAAAGAGAGGAAGAAGGTCAAAAAAGGAGAATATATTTAGTGAGCTGTGGGACTGTACTAAAACAGTTTGATATATATGTATTTGGAGTCTCAAAAGAAAAGAGAGAGGTTAAGAATGAAATATTTCAGTAAATGCTCCAAAACTATTCAAATTTGATGAAAACTAGAAATCCACAGATCAAGAATCTTAACCAATCCCAGGCATGAGAATCATAATGGAAACCAAACCAAAGCATATCATGATAAAATTGCTAACATTAAGCTCAGAGGAATGAAGGCAGAATTCTTATTATAAGTTATGCAGTCCAGAGAGGGAGAAAACAAACATCTTTTTAAAAATACTAGGGTGGTGCCTGTGGCTCAAAGGAGTAGGGCACTGGCCCCATATGCTGGAGGTGGCGGGTTCAAACCCAGCCCCAGCCAAAAAACAAAAAAAATTAAAAATACTATTAATTCTATACCCCATGAGGTGTTTACCCAGTGAAAATATCTTTCAATAATAAAGGTAAAATGAATATCTTCAGACCAACAAAAGCTGAACAAATTCATCACCAGTAGACCTACTGCACAGGAAATGTTAAAGGATGTTCTTCAGGTAGAAAAAAATAATATCAGATGAAAATCTTAATCTGCACAAAGTAATGAAAGTGTCAAAAATGGTAAATATGTAGATAAATCTAATTTTAAGTATCATTTGAAAATCTCTTAAAAGATAGTTAATGCAAAAATAGCGATGTATTATTGGGATTTATAATATACATAGAAGTAAAATTTATGACAAAAATAACACAAAGGGCAACAGTGGGGGAAATGGAAATTTTTTCTTGTAAGATTCTTACGCTATCAGTGAAGTGGTAAAACCTTATTTGAAGGTAAAATGTGATAAGTTTTTTTTCCTCTGTCATCCTAGGTAGAGTGCTATGACATCATCATAGCTCACAGCAACCTCAATCTCTGGGGCTCAAGTGAGCCCCTTACCTCAGCCTTCCCAGTAGCTGGAACTACAGGCCCCCACTGCAGTGACTGGCCAGTTTTTCTGTTTTTACTAGAGAAAGGGTCTTGCTTTTTCTCACACTGGTCTCAAACTCCTCAGCTCAAGGGATCTGCTTGCGTCAGCTTCCCGGGGTGCTAGGACTACAGGCCTGAGCCACTGCATCCACCCAGTGATAAGTTAAAGATGATACTATAATCTCTGAGAGAAATACTAAAGTATATAAAACAAATATAAATAGCTAATAAGTTCATGATGAGCATGAAATGAAATCATTAAAAAATTAATCCATGTGGGGGTGTAGCTCAGGGGTAGAGCATTTGACTGCAGATCAAGAGGTCCCTGGTTCAGGGGCAGCACCTGTGACTCAAGGAGTAGGGCGCCGGCCCCATATACCACAGACAGTGGGTTCAGAGGCAGAGGGTTCAAACCCGGCCCTGGCCAAAAACTGCAAAAAAAAAAAAAAAAAAAAAAAGTCCCTGGTTCAAATCCAGATGCTCCCTGCTACTTTTGAGTGGTGCAGTAGCACTCTGGGAGGCAGAGGCGAGTGGCTTGCTTGAGCTCACAGGTTAGAGACCAGCCTGAACCAGAGCAAGACCTCATTTCTAAAAATAGCCAGGTATTTTGGCAGGGGCCTGTAGTACCAGCTACTCAGGAGGCTAAGGCAAGAGAATCACTTAAGTTCAAGAGTTTGAGGTTGCTATGAGCTGTGACACCCAGCACTCTACCTAGGGTAACAAAGTAAGACTTTATGTCAAAAAAAAAAAATTAATCCAAAGGAAATCAGACAAAAAAAAAAAAAGAACAAAGGACATAGGAGACAAAAACATATAGTAAGATGGTAGATATAAATTTAACCTAGCATGTAATTACATTAAATAAATATATATGGTTTAATCACTCCAATTAAAAGTCAAAGATTGTCATGCTGGATTGAAAAAACTATATGCTGTCTGTAAGAATGCCACTTCAAATATAATATCATGGATAGTTTCAAGGAAAATAGATATACCACATAAACACTAACCAAAAGAAAGATGGAGAAGCTATTTTATAACAGACTAATTAGACTTCAGAATAAGGGGAATTACCAGTATTAAGGTGGGATATTTCATAATGATAAGATCAGTTTAGCAAAGAAACAGAACAGTCCTGAATGTGTATGCATCTATTAACAGAGTTTCAAATTACCTGAAGCATATCAACTTTTGGTAACTGAAGGTAGATCTATATTTCTACCTCAAAAAACAAGCAGATCTTCAAGTAGTCTAATTGAGAATAAACAGAAAAGACAAATGAACAATACAGTGAAGGAAAACTAGAACATACCTAAATATACTTTCAAATGATAAAAGAATACTATGTACCACTTCATTCCATTTCTAAGTGAAAACGAATTACTACAATTGACCCAGGAATCGGAACACCTAACTAGACCATAATGATAGGGCATATTCTTGTGTTATATGTAATATTTCAGAGCATAGGAAAATTATAAAAATATCTATGACATCCTTAGAAATGTGAATAATCTTGGTATAAAAAATAAATAAAAAGAGCACGTCCCCAAAAGAAAGTTATATAGGTCAACCTCATTTCCTAATAATCTAAACAAAATAGTAGAAAACTTTATCCAGCAATATAGTACAACATAACCACAAAGGACTCAAAATAGAATACAGTGATGGCTCAATATTGAAACATTTATTGCTGTCAGAATACGGGGCTTTTTGAGTGCAAGAACAAGTAAACCCAATGTCCAACCCCAGGTCCTTAATATATGCTGACATCTGCTCCCCTTTGCCTGTTTCCCTTTCCCCAAAAAGCTAAGGCTGCAGCTTAATTTGCCAAATGCTTTCTCTGGGGTAAACCAAGTCCCCAAAGAGCCTCTGCTGTTGCCCAGGCCTTTGTCTCTGAGAAAGGAATCAGAAAAGAAGAGTAGGAGATGGAGAAAGAGAATATTAGATATTAAAAGGAACAGGTAGAGATCCCCCTCTCCTAATATTACTACAACTACTACTAATAAGAATAATAATAATGAGGGTGGGAATGAGAAGAGGGATGCTCAGGTGGGTATAGGTGGGAAGACTCTGGAGAAGGGGAGCAAGTTCTCACAGGTGTGGAGGGGATGTGCAGAGGAGAGGCTCAGTAGCTCCCCAGGAGATAGAGGATGGCTAGAATACAGCATGGGGATGAGTGTGATTATAAAGGTATCTTTATTCATAAAAGGACAAGCAGCTGGGGGTATAGCTCAGGGGTAGAGCATTTGACTGCAGATCAAGAGGTCCCTGGTTCAAATCCAGGTGCCCCCTGTGTGTAATTATTTTATTCTGAAATAAATACAGTATAGCCTCTTGGTATCTATTAATAGTAGAACCAAGTTTTCCAAGCTGTAGTAAAGACTAATGTGTTCCCTTTGTGACATTTTTCATACAATTTCATTTTTACCTCCTCAGCCATAATCATTTCCTGGAGGGGTAGAGGAAGTCTGCCCTAGGCTTTCTTTGTGTTTCACTTGTGCCTAATTATTACCATCCTGATTTTATTTGTTTATACCAAGCTTGCTTTTAAAAAAAGAATCTGAGACAGCTTATAAAAGACACAGTAAAACTCCAACTGGTCAAACAAGTATAAAAAGGTACGAGCTGACTGTAAATAATTATTCCCAAGAGCATAGGTTAGAAGAAGCTACTACTGTGACATATAAAACATAGCTTGTAGCTTCCTCTTAATATGAAAACATACCAATTCATCAACTGAGAAAAAGATTTTCTCGGCAAGCATTCATATGATCGGTCTCTATGGATGGAACATTGGAGAGATGGTGGTTACCACTGGGCATGTACAACCACTCAGGTTGCACTTTACACAATCTCACAATTACAAAGTACCCTGGAGTTATGCAACACAGTAATCTTGGATATTTCCTGTGTTTTATCCATTTTTTAAAAAGAAAAAAATGCAGAAATAGTGCTGCACAGGTGTGCATGTAGCAGAGCCTACTGGTTAACTGCCCAAAGTACATTCTCCCTTCTTCCTTAGTACTATAATCCCAGTTTTGCATTGAGCAGTTATGTTCCCAGCTAAACAACCACATATCCTGGCTTGTCTTTGGCTAGGCCAGGCAATTGAGCAGTAAATAACAGTTATTGGGCAAGACCACTTGGAAAACTTAATAGATGAACATGACATGTGCCCCTTTTTGCCTTTATTCCTACTTCCTACTTGAAATATAGATGTGGGCTCAGCGCCTGTGGCTCAAGCGGCTAAGGGACCAGCCACATACACCTAAGGTGGCGGGTTCGAATCCAGCCCGGACCAGCCAAACAACAATGGCTGCAACCAAAAACAAGCCGGGTGTTGTGGCGGGCGCCTGTGGTCCCAGCTACTTGGGAGGCCGAGGTAGGAGAGTCGCTTGAGCTCAGGAGTTGGAGGTTGCTGTGAGCAGTGAAGCCATAGCACTCCACCCAGGGGGACAGCTTGAGGCTCTGTCTCAAAAAAAAAAAAAAAAAGAAAGAAAGAAATATAGATGTGATGGCTGGAGCACAAACTGCCAGTTTAAACCATGAACCAACTTTGAGGATAGGATCCACTTTTTAAGGAAGGCCAGGCCAGCCAGGTCTGCTTGCCTCCAGATATCCTTTACAAAAAAAAGATATAAATTCCTATCTTGCTTAAATTTCAGGGGAGAGACAAACCCATATGAGGGCTTATGGGTTTTCACTGACTATGAGGGCTTATGCCCTTTCCCCATCAACAATTCAGGAAGCACCTAGCTCAGGAAGTCTGAGGTAGTCATTAAAAGGAACATTCTCTAACAAGGCTATTTCCTTGACCTGAAAATTCCCTTGTTACAGAGTCAACTAGGTGCTCCTGTGACCTTCCCAGCTCTCCTATAACAAAGGAAAGCAGGAAAGGAGAGAAGTCCTTCTATCACTGGGTGTCCCATGGTTCACACAGCTCTGCCTGGTCCAAACCCATGTTTCTGCAGGATAAGGAGAGCTCAGGGGACTGTGCACATTCAGCCACTCTTTGCCCATTGGTTCTCCCAGGGACTTCCTTCCTTCACATCAGGAATATAAGGTACTCACTCTAGTGAATGAGCTGTATCCCTTAGCAGAAATGCCACCTTCATCTCTAGTGGGTTACTAGCAGCAGAATGCAGCTCCTGATTGCAGGTGTGAGATTCTTGCACTGGTTTGGAAAAGTCATTTCTATATATGGCTCTTAAAACTAACTGAGCACAATGGCGAAGTCACCCCTCTATACCATGGTCGACATGTCCCTCATGAGTTCTCCAAGTTCAACATAACAAATGCAAGAGTGACCCAATAGCTCTCAACAAGATGGTATTGTGTGCAAAAGAATTTAAAATGCAGAACTATATAGTCAGTATTATGCCATTGAGTTTTTTAAACATCCATAGAAAATACTGAAATTTGTTCATGGATACTTATATGTGAATGGAAAAGATTTGAAAACAAGACTTGTATTCAGAATGTATAATCATCAAAACTCAGCAGCAACAGCATAAAATTCTAACTAGAAAATGAACAGATGGGGCTAGGCATGGTGGTTCATGCCTGTAATCTGAGCGCTATGGGAGGATTGCTTGAACTCCTGAGTGTGTGGATTGCTTGAACTCATGAGTTTGAGACCAGCCTGAGCAAGGGTGAGCTCCTATATCTAACAAAGAAATAGCCAGGTGCTGTGGCAGGTGCCTGTAGTCCCAGCTACTTGGGACACTGAGGCAAGAGGATCACTTTAGCCCAAGAGTTTGAGGCTGCTGTGAGCTATATTGCCACGGTACTCTACAGAGAGCAAGAAATTGAGATTATCTCAAAAAAGAAAAGAAAGAAAATGGACAAATGAATTGGATAGATATTTCACTGAAGAGGATGTGTAGTTGACAGATAAGCACGTGAAAAGATGTCAACATCATTGGCCATTAGAGAAATGGAAATTAAAACCAAAATGAGATAGGGTGACACCTGTGGCTCAAGGAGTAGGGTGCTGGCCCCATATACTGGGGGTGGCAGGTTCAAACCTGGCCCCAGCCAAAAACTGCACAAAAGAGAGAGAGAGAGAGAGAGATCATTACTTACCCATTAGCATGACTAAAAATTAAAAAATGGTCACATGGAAAGAAAGGAACACTTTTGCACTGCTGATGAGATTGCAAACTAGTACAACCTCTGTGGAAGGAAGTATGGAGAATTCTGAAAGAACTAAAAGTTAACCTTCCATTTAATCCAGCAATCCCATTACTAGGTATCTACCCAGAAGAAAAAAAAAATCATTTTACCACAAGGACATTTGTGCTAGAATTTTTATTGCAGCTCAATTCACAATTCTCAAGATGCAGAAGCAACCCAAGTTGCCCATCAACCCATGGATGGATTAAAAACTGTGGTATATGTACACCATGGAGTATATTCAGCCCCAAGAAAAGATAGAGAGGTTACATCTTTTGTGTTTACCTGTATGGAGTTGAAACACATTTTTGTTAGTAAAGTATCTCAAGAATGGGTTGGAAGGGAGTATCCAATGTACTCAATACTAATAAGAAACCAATATATAAACAACTACAGGCCCACACAAAGAAAAACACAAGTATAATCTAGCAAGGGAGGGGAGAAGAGGAAGGGGGAGAAGGAAGGAGGGGAATTGGCGGGATCTTACCTAATGTGCAGAATGTGAGGGTGTTCAGCACACCCCCAGGGTGAAGGGCTTAACTACAACTTGAACTTTATCTCAGGAATGCAAACAGTGTAACCTAAACATGTATATCCTCATGTCAATCTGAAATTTAAAAAATAAAATAAAAAGTGATTAATACCAAATGCTGATGCAGATTAAGAAAAAGTGTATCTGGCTCGGTGCCTGTGGCTCAAGCGGCTAAGGCGCTAGCCACATACACCTAAGGTGGCGGGTTCGAATCCAGCCTGGGCCTGCCAAACAACAATAATGGCTGCAACCAAAAAAATAGCTGGGCGTTGTGGCGGGCGCCTGTGGTCCCAGCTACTTGGGAGGCTGAGGCAGGAGACTTGCTTAAGCCTGGGAGTTGGAGGTTGCTGTGAGCTGTGATGCCACAGCACTCTGCCCAGGGCGATAGCTTGAGGCTCTGTCTCAAAAAAAAAAAAAAAGAAAAAGTGTATCACTCATATATTGCTGGTAGGAATGTAAAATAGTACAGGTACTCTACAAAAGAGTTTGACAGGTTCTTACCAAACCAAACATGAACTTACTATAGGACCCAACAACTGCCCTCTTGGGCATTTATCCCAGAAAAACAAAAACTTAATTTTCTCACAAAAAGCTGTATACAAGTGTTCATAGAAGCTTTATCCATAACAGCCAAAAGCTAGGAAAGAGTCCCAATGTCCTTCATTGAGTAGATGAATGGTTAAGTGAACTGTGATACATCTATACCATAGAATACTACTCAGCAATAAAAGGGGATAGGCTATTGGTACACACAGCAACTTGGATAGATCTCAAGGGATTTGTGCTGAGTGAACAAAAGCCAATCTCAGAAGGTTACATACTGCACGATCCCATGTGTATAACAATCTTAAAACCATGAAGTCATAAAGGTGGAGAAATGGATTAGTGGTTACCAGGGCTTAGGGAGGGCTGAGGAGAGAAGTGGCTATGACTATGAAAAGGTAGCATGAGGGACCCTTGTAAAGGGACTTTCCCATGTTCTGACTGCAGTGAAGGCCACAAAAATTCTGCATGATAAAACTGCATACAACTAAACACACACACACAAGAGCAGGTGGATCTGCTGACATCTGAGTAAGACTGGTGGCTTGTATCAATGTCCATTTTCTGTTGGTGATGTTGTACATTAATTACTTAAAATTATGCCATTGGAAGAAACTGGCTGAAAGAGACATAAGATCTATTTCCTTTTTGTTTGTTTTTTGTTTGGTTGGGGGTTTTGTTGTTGTTGTTGTTGAAACAGAGTCTCACTCTGTTGCCTTGGGTAGAGTGCCCTGGTCTCAGCCTAGTTCACAGTAACCTCAAACTCTTAGGCTCAAGCAATCCTCCTGCCTCAGCCTCCTGAGCAGCTGGGACTATAGACATGCACCACCACACCTGGCTAGTTTTCTGTTTTTAGTAAAGACTGGGGTCTCCCTTTTGCTTAGGCTGGTCTTCAACTCCCAAGCTCAGGAGATCTACCCACTTCAACCTCCCAGAGTGCTAGGATTACAGGCATGAGCCACTGCCTGTTCAGCGAGATCTCTCTGTCACCTACAACTACCTATGGATGTACAGTTATCTCAAAATAAAATACATTTTAAAAAACTGAGTGAAAGAATACAGGCTAAATTCATAACAGTAGCTATCTTTAGGGAGGGAAGGAGTGGGAGTGGATTGGAGAAGGAGGATGTTAAATGGGCCTTAGCTGGATTGATGATGTCTTATTATCTTGAAATGATGAGCCAAGAATTATTTTTACACTATATTTAGTCTATTAGGTGGGCAGTAGTAGTATGTCTAAAAATGTACATACCTTAATTAAAAATACTTTTTTGTTAAAAAATGATCATCTGAACCTTTAGTGAGTCATAGTTGTTTTGTGGATGGAAGGTCTCGCCTTGATGTTGATGGATGCTGATTGATCAGAGTCCTGGTTGCTGAAGGTTGAGGTGGCCAGGGCAATTCTTAACATTAGACAATAATTTAAAGTTTGCTGCATCAATTGACTCTTCCTCTTTTTTTTTTTTTTTAATGTGTGTGTGACCTTGCTTGGAAGTCTTTTCCTTTCATAGGAGATTTCTTTGCAGCATGGGGCACTGACTTCCAAAATTGGAGTCAGTCCTCTCAAATCTTGCTGCTACTTTAACAACTAAGTTTATTTAATATCTTAAATCCTTTGTTGTCATTTTAGCAATGTTCACAGCATCTTCACCAAGAAGAGATTCCATCTCAAGAAACCACTTTCTTTGCTCATCCATAAGAAGCAACTCCTCATCTGTTCACGTTTTTCATAAATTTGATTCAGTCACATCTACAGGCTCCACAACTAATTTTAGATCTCTTGCTCTTTCCACCAAATCTATGGTGACTTTCCTCCCTGAAGTCTGGAAAGTCATTCATGGAGGTTGGAATTAACTTTTCCCAAATTCCTGTTAATGTTGCCATATTGACTTCCTCCCATATATCACAAATTTTTTATTTTTTTCAGACAGATTCTCACTTTGTCAACTCTGGTAGACTGCTGTGGCATCACAGCTTACAGCAACTTCAAACTCTTGGGCTTAAGCGATTCTCTTGCCTCAGCCTCACAAGTAGCTGGGACTACAGGTGCCTGCCATAATGCTCAGCTATTTTTTTATTGCAGTAATCACTGTTGCTTAGAAGGCCCAGGCCGGGTTTGAACTCTCCACCCTAGGTGTATGTGGCCAGTACCCTGCCAACTAAGCTACAGGCACTGCCACACAAATGCTCTTAATGTCATCTAGAATGGTGAATCCTTTCCAGGTTTTTTATTTACCCTGCCAAGATCCATCAGAGGAATCACTATCTATTGCAACTATAGCCTTGCAAAATGTATTTCTTGAATAAGACTTGAAAGTCAAAATTACTCCTGATGGAGGGGCTACAGAATGGTGTTGTGTTAGCAGGCATGAAACCATTAACCTCTTAGTGTATCTCCAGCAGAGCTCTTGGGTGCCCAGGTACATTGTCAGCGAACTATAATATTTTGAAAAGAATCTTTTTTTTTTCTGAGTAGTAGATCTCAATAATAGGCATAAAATATTTGCTAAACCATGCTCTAAGCAGATGTGCCGTCACCCAGGCTTTGTTGGTCCATTAATAGAGCTCAGATAGAGTAGAGTTAGCATAATTCTTTTTTTTTTTTTTTTTTTTGAGACAGAGCCTCAAGCTGTCCCCCTGGGTAGAGTGCCGTGGCATTACAGTTCACAGCAACCTCCAACTCCTGGGCCCAAGCGAGTCTCTTGCCTCCACCTCCCAAGTAGCTGGGACCACAGGTGCC
>CAUYTI010002341.1:0-14210 GCA_963575145.1 Galago senegalensis | reverse complement strand
CTCCCCTCCTCTCCCCTCCTCTCTTCTCCCCTCCCCTTCCTTTTCCTCCCTGCCCTACCTCTGACCTCTTTTTCTCTTTCTTTCTTTGATTTTGTGTGCCCTTTACTAAAATGTAAAGTTTATGGGGCCAGGGCCAGATTTCTTGCCCTAACTTCACTCCAGCATGCAGAGGCATGGCGGGCACATAGGAGGTGCCTACAAGTATTTGTGAAAAGCTTTGATCACACCAAACAGTCTGCTACTTATAGCCATTAGGATTTATGTTTTTGCTCCTCTAATCCAGGTCTCCACTCTCTCTTAATTTAGGTAAGAATGATTGATCCTTGAGGACTCAGCTTGGAGGGAGCCAGGAGCCCTGTGTTGACCACTTCTCATCCTGGTCACAGGAGTCTCCATACTGTGTCATAAAGGCTACCTCTGATGGGTTTCCTCAGCGGGTGGTAAGCTACCTGGGGACAGGTTCATGTCTTATCTGTCCCTGTTCCCTGAGCTCAGCAATGCGTTTGGCTCATGACAGATGCTCAGTGTCTATTTAGTGAAAAAGTAAATGATAGTATCCAGTATTTACATCTCCATTACTTATTACTTATAAATGTATTGATAATACTTAGCACTCACCAAAACGCCCATTATGAGCAACTGAAACAAAAGTAGTTAAACAGTACAATGTTTTTGTTTGAGAAAGCATAAAAATATGAAACATTTATAAGTGATATTTGTAATGCAAATGATTAAAATAACAAAGAAGTATAAAGGAGTAGGCTTCAATCATCTGGAAAATTTCCTGACATTGCTGGCTAGCCAAGGGATTATGTAATATAATTTTTGTGATTTTTGTCCTTTGTAATGATCATTCTGTTGGCTCATTTCTCCATTTTTCCCTAAAAAAATGAGGAAACCAAACTAGGATTTCTGTGAGGGAAAAATGCTATGACCAAGAAGTAGTTGGCTGTTGAAAACATCCTTTCTTACTGCTAAAATTCTACTGTGAAATGATTTTGTGCATTTTGAGATTTAGTTAGTTCTGTGATTTACCTGCAGCCTTTTAAAAAAGTCTGGAAGTCTCTGTTTCTGGAAACTCCTGGCCTGTCTGGTTGGTGAAATCTGGTGATCTTTAGCCAATGGACTGAATCACATTAATAGTCTTCAGCTTTATTTGAATTCTGCTTTGTGTTGGTCAGACCTTTCTTTGCAAGGCAGGCAAGGCCTCAATAGCATGTTCACTTAGCGGTTTGGGGTGACCTTCATGGTCCTCTGGAGTTGTCATCCACAGATCTACATAACAATGAGACAAATGACATTTGACCACACTCATTAACACCATTCCATAAAACTGTAATCACTGACATTAGTTTTTTAAGATGACTTTAAAAACCCTGAAAGGACCTAATGGGCTGTGCCCACATCTTCTTCTTAGAGAGGTTCTCCACCAACCGTTGGCAGAGGCTAAAAATCCCAGCTTACCTCTAGCTTTTTTATTTGCAAATATGCCTTCTATGCCAACAACAGGGAATGCCTCCCCTCCACAGATATTTATTTATTGAGAATTTACTTATTGGGAAACCAAAATCTTCACTTGTTTCTGGCCTCCATTTGATTTAAGAAGAAACATCGAGGCAGAAGATAGATAAATAGATTGATAACATCTTTTAAACATAATTGCAGTCATCAAAGTTAACATATTTTGACAGGTTGGTATATTAAAAGCCATTAAAAAATACAGCTGTTTAGCTGCAGGGAATTTCGCTTTTAGGCTGAATCCAAAGATGCGTGTTGGTATTTATTCAGTAATCAATCACAGAAAGAAAAGACCTCGAATTTTAGTTGGAAGTTTTTATTTTTATCCTTTTCCTTACTCCTGGTCTTTAAACCTGCTCGGAGGAGAGCTATACGTACCAGGGTAGAGTTCCACAAAAGGAGCAATCACAGCTAAATCAGCATGCAAAATGCCACTCAACCTTGGGCCTTTATTAAAATTTGCTGGGACTCAATTTGAGATAGCGATCATTCTTATTAAAAAGCAAAATGTAAGATAGTTTTTTTATATAAATCTCTGGATGGAATGGAATTGTTAATCAGCATAGGCTGATGTGATTTCTCTGTTGCAAATCCTGCCGAGGGCTCAGAAGTGGCACATTACCATAATTCGTGGGCTAGAGCTGGCAGCTTGAAAAAGACCTGCAAGAATCTTAAGCAAAGCTGCAAGTCACAGCAAAACAACACAGGGAGAGCAGCTACCCGGGTGTCTCTCCGGTTATATAAGGAAGTGGTGGCCTCTTCCCCGTCACTGGCTTTTCCCCACGCGCCCCTTGTTTATGTGGCTGGGCCTTGTTTATAAACAACCCCGGCACCCAGCATTGCTGTACTGCGAAATCCGAAATCCGTCCATTTACAATGTTCCTGGTTCACGGCAGAGGTTGAAGGAAAGAGCTGGCGTTTTCCTTTTAGTGCAGAAACTGGAGCCAATCAATTAACCACATGCACTTAACTCACTGTTTGTCTCCCCGCCATAGCCTCCCTCCCCGTTGACATCGTCCTCTATAATTTTTATTCCCAAAAGATATAGAGCAGCTTCCAAAAGATAGAGAACTCTGGTTGGGTACACAATGGCCTGCTTGCTTCATGTCCATTTTTCATCTCAAGAAAATAGTGTTCCATTTGGGGACCATCCCTTAAAATTGAGTAAAATCAGAAACGTGTTATCATTTTTTCCCCCCGAGCGAGGGTTACATCCGTCCCTTCACTGGAAAACTCACGGCACATCCATTCGGAGAGATGTCAGCCCACACCAGAGTGAGCGTGGCCGAGTGTGCTGTGGGGGAGGGGGGATAAGTGATGGAGATATTTGACTTTGCCTGAGCTAATAGCAAACTGGCCTGGTTGTCAGAAGGCCCTACAGGAATGCAGGCATTCATACCCACAAAAAAACAATCCAAAACGGGGCACACATCTTTCTAATGAAACGCCCAAGTAGCTCCATTATTTGGAAGCTGACTTGCTATCACAGGCCATGTCTGCTGAGGAGACTGGGTATCCCAAGAGAAGAACTAACCAGTCTGTGCTCTGAGTGGTGGAGCTGTCAGATGGGATGGCTGGTCTTTCTCTCCATCTTTTGCATCGTAGCTTTAAACTCAGGGGTCTTTTCATTTTAATACTAAACTACACAAAATTGCTAGGCTTAAACTTTTAGCCAGGAACCAATGATAGGAATTAATGATACAGTCAAGCTTACTTAGTAAGATGCCAAAGGACAGCCCTCCTCCATCTGTGACTGTGCCTATAAGGTAGACTTTTAGTAGAGAGCTAGCATTTTTTTGAAGTGTAGTAAATGCTACCAGGCAACACATGCATTTTAATGAATATCATTTGTTCTTTTTCTTTCTTGGTGACTGAGCAGTATCACCTTTAAAATTAGAGCCTGCTGTTACGTTCAGAGCTCACTAGTTTTTGATGTCACAGGTGATGCATACAGTTCTGTTAGGGAATCTGCCTTTGTTCAAGTTTGAATGGACGTAGTTCAATGCCTTGGAAATTTATCAACTAGGGGTCGGGAAATCCAGTGGGCAGATTTGCACAGTAACACGTTTGGGCAAAGAACTAGACCAGACCCAAAGAGGAGACGTGAGGGGGACTCAAATAGCTTTTGCTACCTGAGGTCTCCTTCTGACATCCCCTCTGAATCCCTCTTTAAAGCCAGAGAGCTGGAAATGCTTTTCTAGTTTAAAACAGCAATGAGATTGAACAGATTAGACATTGCACATTTTTTTTTTAAGTCCAAAAAACACATTATGAGGGCATTGTTTCTGAACAGGGGCACTGGGGGCACTGATGCCCAGTGCCTGTCCCCCGGGTCCTCTTCCCACTTCCCCCCAGAAACGACTGTGATTGCTCCCCGTCCCCGTGCACAGCTGGACTTCACTTCCCATTTGCAGTGGATGCTTCATCTGAAATGCTGGGAGTATTTGTCAGCCTGGAAGTGTCTTGAGGCTGCTTCTGAGAGATACAAGGAGGCAACTGATAAGAGCGCATCAGAAGGGCAGTTAATTGCCTCCAGTCTCTCGGTGCCGGGAATATTTAAAATCTATGGGATTAAAGGCAGATTAAAAACTGTGGAAGCAGGGGCCCAATAGCGCTGAAAGATCACAATCAGCAAGGGTAATGGCAGAGAAAAAATGAATGTGGCAAATAAAATGACAGATAGGAAATTCAGATCCGCTTCTAATGCTCGGAGTTCCATCTTGTAAGCACAATCCATCTACGTGTAAATCATTTTTTGGCTTCAAGCTTATCAGCCAATCGGTGAATTAAAAATGCTCTTTCCTTGGAGGATTAAAGAGGTTGATTGAAGTCAGTGTGAAAACTGGCTAATAAGTCTGGAAATGTCAGGAGGGGGCTTCAGAGGAACTCCGTGGACTTCCCCCCCCCCTTCTCCATTCTGTGAAATAGGAAGTTTGCAAAGCTGTAGAGTTCTGTTACTTTTGCGAGATATATTTTGGGCGTTTTCTGTGGGCGACAACTGTCAGGATGGAGTGTTTGAATGTTCAGGGTCCATGGGAATATTTACAGTTAAGACGCATAGGTAGGGAAACCCGGATGGAGACAATTACTGCTGGTAGAAATCAGTTCTCCAGAAGCTTCAGAAGGAAGCTTCCAGAAACCAGAGGCTGCGAGGTTAGTGCTAAGTTGTAACACTGTGACCAGGAGTGTTTTAGATTCTGAGAACAAGCCCTTAATTGGGCAATTTGCATTTATTTGGGCTCCTGGACTATGCTTTAAAGCAGGGGTCCTCAAACTTTTTAAACAGGGGGCCAGTTCACTGTCCCTCAGATCGTTGGAGGGCCAGACTGCAGGCCCCGGGACCAGTTGGCTACTAAGCAGGACAGGCAGTGGCGGCAAAAACACCCGGCGGGCAGGATAAATGTCCTCAGCAGGCCGCATGTGGCCGGTGGGCTGTAGTTTGAGGACGCCTGCTTTAAAGTGTTAGAAAGAAATACTTCCAGGGCCTGTTTCCCAAAGCAACTGAAATGCTAGGGATGGAATAACAAAATAACATGTATTTCCTAAGGTGATTATTGTTTTAAAATATGGACCATCAGTGATTTGATTCAGGTTTTTTTTTAGGAGGTTGTGCCGGCAGGGGACTCCACATTGGTCTGAACCTCCGCACCATTTAAGCAGAGGTGACTCTTGGGTGACCAGGAGGGCAGCATCACTCAGGAGGCTGCAGGGCGCCCTCAATGCAGAGACTTCTCTGTCATCACAAAGGCCGAGCTGAACAGGGAAATTCTAGCAGAAATACCAAGCTGGCCCAGGTGCAGGAAGGACTCTGGACATTCTTATTTTTCCGTGGTCTTTTTATTTCCTCACACACCAAGCATTGGGCGCTTGACTCTGTGCTAAGCCCTGTCAGGTACTCCAAATCTCGGCTCAGGCTAGAATTCCCTAACCAGGTG
Organism: Galago senegalensis; assembly: GCA_963575145.1. Lineage (NCBI taxonomy): Eukaryota > Metazoa > Chordata > Mammalia > Primates > Galagidae > Galago > Galago senegalensis. The sequence goes on along the minus strand of CAUYTI010002341.1, from coordinate 8,757 downwards.
ATGGGCTGTGTTCATGATCTTTACTTTACAGCTGGTGTAGCTAAGATGCAGATAAGTTAATCAACTTGCTCAAAGTGACCCAGGAAGAAAAGGAGGGGTCCAGTGCTTGTAATCTTCCCTCTTAGCCACAGTCTCTTTCCTTTTGCTATCTGAAGTGTAGGCAACACACACACACACACACACACACACACATTCCCATGACTAACGTGGACAGGTGTTATGAAGGTACAAGGCTGACTGACACTGGGACTCCAGGGCATACCCCAAGTGACAGATCTGTTGCCTGATTGGGAAGGTCTTGGGAAAGTTCCTTCTGCCCTGTCTGTCTCTGACTTCTGATTTGAATGCTATCCTCAGCAATTTGTTGTGCGGTGTTTAAGACTTTCCTGTAAGCTGAGCACCACTTAAGAATGCTACTCTCTCTTGGGAAGTCAACACATCCTGCTCCTAATACTTTACCATGCCCAGATGTATTAGATGGGGGTCTGAAGTTTTAATGTGCGCCAAAAGGAAGATGGCTTGATCTCGTTCCTCCACCCCCAAAGCAGTGGCTGCAGGCCGGCTCTCCTGAATTTTTTCTGTGGTTCTGGAGTCATGTACTGTCTTGAGGGGTTAAATGAGGTTACTTGTTTTCTGAGTTTACTATTTAACTTTCACAGGAAGTGTAGGCAGAAAGGCCATCGGGCACTTTTGTTTCAAATGTATGTATTGGTTGGCTGTGGGTACAAGTGGGTAGCAGACTGAGTTCTGTTTGGTCTTCCACGTTCCCCCTGGATAGATGTAGGGAAATTCTCCTTGTCCCTCCCTGCTCCTTCCCGTCCCCTCCCCCTCTCTCTTCTCCTCCTCTTCCTCCTCTAGAAGATGAGGGTGTTACCAGGCTCCTCTCAAACTCCTGGGCTGGAGGGATCCTCTCTCCTCGGCCTCTGTCATATGTAGCTGGGATTAGAGGTGCAGACCACCACACGTTGCTTCATCTAGAGAAATTTTTGTCTGGGGCGCATGGTTCTCTTGTCCAGCATCTAGAAGTTTCTTCCCGAACTTTGCTTTCTCAGCTTCTATACTTCCTCCCCTTTCTTAGTCCTTATACATCCAGGATGGAAATCAGTGGGTGCGAACTACGCAAAGAAAGAACATTGAGATCAGTCATCGTTTTCTGCATATTTAATTCCTTGCTGGAATGTTGACTTCTCTATTTACTAAAATACCGATGATTAGTGTTTATTGTCATAACGTTTAATGTGTTCTTCCATTTTAAAAGCTAGGGATGTTTGTTATTAAAGATGTGGAAAATTTATAAAAATATACAGAGGAAATTAAGAGTCCCTGTCATCCTGTCGGGTAGGGATCATTATGGTTAGCATTTCTGGAATATATACATTTTCCTGTTTATTGCCATACAAAAATATATTTATTTTTAGTAACCTAGGAATTACATTTTATGCAGCATTGTTATTTAATTCTTACACATGCCCTATCACGAGTATTTTCTTAGGCCAGTAAACACTTTTCAACAACACATTTTTTTAATTACAGGTACATAATTCTGTTATATGCATGAACCATACTTTCGCAAATGAATCCCTATTAATGTTTTCTGTTTCCAATTTTTTTGCTATTGTAAATAAAACACAAATCACCATTCTTTTACGCAAAACATTAATTAGTCCTTTATAAATTGTTTGGCAAAACTAATACTGTAGGAAATTTAGAAAATTCATAAGGGAAAAAACATTTGAAAGAATTAGCCATCATTTTCCCTGCTGAGAGCTGGCTATCCGCATTCACGGTGCATTCTCTCTGCTTTTCACTCCTGAGGTCTGAGTGTATGTGTGTAGGGGGCATTAAAAAAATGGACCATGGAGTTGGTTATTGATTCTGATGCTGATAACAGCTAACACCCAGTCTTTGTATTTGTACTGTGGGATTCTTAGTGCCTCACAAATGCGAACGTATTTAATTCTCTCAATAGTTCTAGGAATACTTTTATTTTATTTATTTATTTAGACAGAGTCTTACTCTGTCTCGCTGGGTAGCATGCTGTGGTGTCACAGCTCACGGCAACCTCAAACTCTTGAGCTCAATTGATTCTCTTGCCCCAGCCTCCCAAGTAACTGGGACTATAGGTGCTCACCCTGACATCCATTAGTAGAGATGGGGTCTTGATTTTGCTCAGGCTGGTCTTGAACTCCTGGGCTCAAGCAGTCCACCTGCCTCTACCTTCCAGAGTTCTGGGATTATAGGTGTGAGCCACCATGCCTGGCCAGAAGTAATGCTTTTATGATTCCTACTTTACAGATGGGGACACTGAGGCACAGACAATTTCATTTTTGTTAGTGGCAGAGCCAGGATGCCCCCACAGAGCCCGACTCTCAACCCAGGCGCTTAGGAACATAGTCTCCAGCTCAGAGAGCTCCTGCCGTGTCTCAGTTACACTGGGTGGGACAGTCAGAGGATTCTCTGCTGGACCTGAGTTCTGGGCCGAGAGTTCCCTGGCTTGGAAGGAACCCTTTGGCTTTCCCTCCCCAGGCCCAAGGAAAGAGTATTTAGTCTCCTACCTGGTTAAAGTTACCTGTCCCACTTTCTGTTCCTCCAGGCCAGGCTCTGCTAATCTGAGAAACAAATCTGAGCTAATGTTCAGTAATGGGCTGACTGCAGCCCCTCTGGGGAAAAAATCTGCACGTTAAAGGGGCTGTTTGGAGACTTCTCAGGGGAGAGAGGGATCTGGAGGCAGGAGTGCAGGGTGTGTGTTCCCAAAAGGGCACCATTTAACTAATTTCTCAAAAGTCTGGCCCTTACATACACGAAAGGAAGATTCTGTTAATACCCAGGTCTTCCTACCGAGATACACACTTTCTGAAAGCTTCCTGCATTGGCAAGTTCTGTTCTTGTTGGTGTTTGGATAACAGGAGGCAGGAAGTGCTCCCTATAAAGGAAAGTGGTTTCTCCAGAGGAGGTGCCGTTATGCTCAGGCATTTTAGCAATGGATTCATCCTTGGAAAAGGCGAAGGTGGCACAAGGCGTATTTGGAACCTAAGATGATGAAAACAAACAGGTTTTCTTAAAGAATAGAGCCTGGGAGTGCCATGCTTACAGCCCTTCTTCCTCTTCAAGGCCTGTGAAGGGCTCACAATGGTCATTTCTACTTGGTGAGTTATACAATTTGAGCTACTCTTTGCTCAGGTAAACAGGGAATATTTCTCCCCAGGGGTGGATATGCCCTCTTACAGCCGTCAGTAAGATTGGTAAGAAACAAGCATGAGGGAAAATTCAAACAGAACTGCTGTCCTCTTCACCGTCATTCAACTTGAACTTGAGCTTTTGCAAAGATCCTAGTACCCTAATGAACGTGCATCCGGAAGGCAGGAAGCAGGATGGAGCAGGACCCCCAAAGTGGATTCTGCACCCCTCCTCCAAATCCAAACTGTTGCAGGTATGGATGGGAAGCAGGTAGATACCTGGGTTATGTGCTGGGTGGGTTAAAGCGAGGCCTCTGTCAACCACCTTAGGACTTTCTCATCATCGTAAAATCCCTAAGAAAGAAATTGTTTCAGTTTCTATTCCCATCTCTTCTCTCACTCATCAAGCCCAAATGGAGAATTTCAGGTGCTGGGAAATCTCCCGTCATCCCCCTGTTTCCTGCAGGCTGCCTGCTCAATCAGATGCCCTGTGATCCCCGCGTTCGCTCTGATGATGGAATTAGGCAGCTCCATCTGAGTACACTGCCGGCTGTGCACCACCTGTCTGCCCTTTTTTACTTGCAAAATGGAAATCTCTCTAAGCTCTATCATCTTTGACACTGCTGTAAAAAACCAGTCTTAGTGATAAGATGAACCAGGCAGAATGGCAGCATGGGATATGTGGCGGGGATATATTTTTGACCCCATATTTTAAAACTTTGGATGCAGCAGACATATCTAAGTAAAGTTGCGCCTTGCCTGCTAAGAGGGAAGATTAATATCCAATAAATTATTCCCCCAAGTCCTTAGTCCTGCATTTCAGTTCTTAACGTACAAAGCCACGCTCCATCATGGAAAATCAATTCATCTTCTTACTCTATTTTTTCCTCATTTTGTTTTTCTGATTAATGTGTTTTTATTTTCACAAATGTCTCAAAGGTCCTTGAATACCGTGACATCTTAAATATATCATTACTATTTGGATTTTTCTCTTAAAACCAAAGCCACAGAATTTTCCTGCCTGAATATTTAAAAGTAGAATGGGGTGAGGGATTTTCATTTGAGAATTATTGTGATCCAATTCTTTCTGGAGGCAGTAGAATTAATTTGACCTTTCCATGTCTACTTTGGATCTATGCATCTCTAAAAACCTAATCTGAGTCAGGTAGGTGAGCGCAGAATCTCCGTAAAACATGACATCATGCATGCAGAGGTGCTTCATTAAAACACAAAATAATTTTAAACCTTACAACCGGATCAAAATGAGGAGATATTCCCCCCTTTTCCTTTTCTTGTGCCTGGTACTTAGGGTCCAGTAATGAATACATTATAGAGCTGAATGAGTGAATGAGGATTATATCCTCATTTGAATCTCACCGTGTGATCCAGGAAATCTTTGAGCTTGTTTCTCATTTCTTCAGACAAAGACATGCAGATAGATACCTGGTTTATATGCTAGTAAGGTAAGAAGAAGTCCTGTTAACCACCTTATGAGTTTCTCATCATTGTAGACTCCCTAAGAAAGAAATTGTTTCCTTGCAGCCAAACTCCAGTTTCCATCCCCATTTCTTCTCTTGCTCATGAACCCAGATGGAGAAGTTTGGGTGCTTGCCTAGAGTGGTAAGGAGGGCATCACTTTTCACCCGTGAAGGCGGCCTGGTGTGGGAGAAGAAACTCGAATAGCTGAATTAGAGAGTCATTTATTTTTCACCTGGATCCTTTGAGTAATATTCGGCAGATTCTCTAATTCCTCAGAGCTTTGTTTTACTCACCTGTGGAAGGAAAGAATCTTGTTTGATCTTCAATGGGATTGTGAAGGTGAAGCATCTGGAGTAGATGAGAACAGAGGCCCAGTGAGCGGCTGTGTCCTGCCTCTGCTCTTCCTTTGTGGCATCCCATAAGGCTTTTGGATTTGGCAATGTTAAAGCACTTTACAGCCCTGGCAAGATGCTCGGGAACCTGTGAAGCATCTAACGTGTTTTATTGCCTCATTTAGTTCTCGCAATGACCCTATGAAATAGATGCTATTATGACCTCAGTTCTACAGAGGACACTAAGGGACAGAGAAGTCAAATCCCATGACTAAGGTCACAAATCTAGGCCACACAACACTGTGGCTTTGAGCCCAGGCTGTCTGGTTTCTAAGGTCCCACTTTCAACTACTACCTTGTAGGCCAATGACAGGCAAACCTGGCCCACCTGACCATGGATGGGGCCAATGAAAGGCAAACCTGGCCCACCTGACCATGGATGGGGCCAATGGCAGACAAATCCGGCCCACCTGACCATGGATGGGGCCAATTATAGTAGACATGCCCTGAGAAAAATCTTCTCTAGAGCTGCCCCAGGGGACAATCTTGTCCCTATCTACCCAACACACATAGGATTCTTGGTAAAATATGGTTGGGAAACCCTGGATTACAACTGGTACTTGCAGTAAAACTTTATTAGTATAGAAGGTCTCAGGGAGGCATTTGATATGTTTATTGCAAATCTCCAGGAAGGGGGGCATGTGTGTGTAATATCGTGATTCCTCTAAAGCCCTTTTTCAGGAACATTTCGTAACATTTCTGATGTATGCAGTTTAATGTATGTATATTAGTCCAAGGGTCTCGGATTATGGAAGGAAAAATGTACGTCAGCATATAGAATGGAACCTGCTCACCAAGCTGAGACTCTGGCCTTAGCCTCCAGGTTGAGCGAGCTTGCCAGCTGCTTTGTGTAGAAGTGGTCTGGCTAATAGTGCCTGAGATAGAGACCTGTGGAAGTGCTCTAGCTAATGGAGCTTGAGATAAAGACCCATAGTCTTATTTTACCAATGCTCTCACCTGATTCATTTAGTGCACTGAATAGAACTGGCATGGGTCTGTATGTTGTAAGATTTTAGTTTATAGAAAGGAAAGAATGCTACATCTAAGTGCCTGATTAATATTGTCCAGGATGGCATTATTTCGCTGTTACTCCTGCTTCCGAGGCTGTGTATGGACTTTCTAAAAGCCTGCCTCAGGGCTGGCTGGGCTGCTGGTTGGCTATTGTGCTTTCAAGTGCCTGAGATCACATCGCTTAAAGAACTCTTGAGATAAGTGGGTCAGAGGAATGAAACAGCTTTGGAATACAGCTCTAAAATCTTGGGAAATATTTCACACCCTCCCAGAGATTTGAATATTACCTCGGCCTAATCTCACAAACACACGGGGTCATGTAAACGATAACGAGTGAACTCTGGGGAGAGAGCAGATGGAAAAGTCTGGGCGGGGGACGTAAAGAGGATGTCACTAGAATTACAGTGGTCATGATTTTGGAAATCTGCCTGTCCAAATTCTAAAGATCAATCCATCAATAAAGACTTGATGTCAATCAGAATTCACCTGCAGCCTGTCCCTAATTTAGGAGGGAAAATTAGTTTCAAGGAAAGATATATTAAAGCAGTTAATAGGCTTGGAGCCGGAGCCATTGTCCTGATGTGATCTGATTCTCAGTCATGATAATGCATTTGAGTTGTGCCTTTCTTAGTATCTACTGAAGCATCCTCAGCGGCCAGGTGAGGTTTTAACCACAAGAAACTCTCAAGTTTAAATATTGGAGCGTTCTATACTTTCATTCTAATTTCAGAAGAGCAAATACTTAGATTAAAAATGAAAATATATACACACATTCATGCATCAAATGGATGAAAACAGAACACCTTGGAAGACCTGGATTTCTGGAGGAGAGAATCAGAAGAGGGTGGGGTAATCTCCTGTTCCATTCTTCTCCTGTAATCACAGTGGGTTTACAGATGTTTCTCTGCCCCTCCAGTGAGCAAGTGGTTCTGTGACTGTCTGCGGGGCCAGGGCTGTTAGCAGCCTGTTTCCAATGATATATTTGATATGCAAATGACAAGGCATAAAACGGAGGGACAGATAAGACTCACGACCAATTTCAAGTGAGGGTCACAGTGAGGGGAAACACAATGGTCAAATTCATGAATTAGACTCCTGTCTCCCCTTCTTTTGTCAACACGAAATATTTATTAATTAAACCAAGGAAGGCTACTGGATACTGATGAGAAAATTAGCACATCAAAACCTTGGATAAGAGTTCCCCAAGAATAGCAGGGTAGGAGAGAACCTGCCCCAAAGAAAGAAACTGGAATTCACGGTATGTTTTGATACAAATCCACCAGTAGCCAAGTTGATTTGTCAACTCAAAGGTGAAAACTTCCTGTCACAGAATGGCCATTAATTAATTCCAAACAATTTTTTGATTTTTTTCCCTTTTATTTGTCGGAATCATGGCCATCAAAGTATGGAAACTGGGGATGCGGGATTTGTAGTCATTGGCATCAGTTTGTAACTATTTTGACTTGCCAAGTCTCTTAAGAATGTACAGAAAGTACAATAAAATTTAAAACAAAAACAACCCAAAAAATAGTGAACATGATGAACAACTTTCTGTGGCGATTCCCTGACTTTTGTTTTCTGAAGTGGCCAGTTCTGGAATTTCAGACCTCCTTTCCCTGCCCTGCTTGTCTCTCACCTCAACCTTTCAGGAAGAAGTTTCCCAGGTATATTTTTCTGAAGCCGGCGCCCTGGTATACACACAGTCGGGCGATAAAGGGTTTAAGGGGGATTTACATTTTCACAATCCTCACCCTTGGCAGCCACTAAGCGATCCCGGTGGTTGCTGGAAGTCCTCCTTGCTTCTCCCCACAATAATTGTACCTTAAATTACTTACCATTTCTTGCCACTTATTTCCAGCCTTTTCTTTTGCCATTGGTCACATACACAGGTAGACAGCGGGCGAGTCACCTCTCTCTGTCAGTTTCGACGTCCTTCCTCATCAGTGAAATATGGAAGTTGAATTTGTCATTGTTAATATCAGCTTCACGTCTACACTCATTGGAGGGAATGTGGAAATAGCAGCACCTCTTTCCCCTGAAATTCTAATTTGGTCGTTTTGAGGTGAAGCCCAGGCACTGGCATTTTTTTTTTTTAAAGCTTTCAGAAGATTTTAATACACAGCTAGGGTTGAGCACCACTGGCTCCCTAAAGCCTTGCTACTTGAAGTGTAGCAAATGACTCTGGGTGTTGAACTACACTTTTAGACACATTTACATATCTATACAATATTTAAAACATTCTCTGAATGATCAGGAAAAATATAAATATGTATTCATTTACTGGGAACAAATCCTAAATTACTCTCAATCCCAGGTAGCTCCTTTATTCAACTATTAGGCCAAGGAAACCATCATTCCCCCAATCCCACCTTTTGCAGAACTTTTTTTTTTTTTTTTTTAGAAGTTCTTACTTCCCTTCAGTTGATTCCTCTGTGCTATGTGATTCTAGAAAGAAGCAGATTTGGGTGATTGAGGCTGATGAAGAAATAACAAAAGAGAGGAAAATTTGTGCAATGCTAAGTTCTTTATTATTATTATTATTTTTTTTTTATTAAATAATAGCTGTGTACATTAATGCAAACATGGGGTACAGTGTAGTGTCTTCACACACATTTTGACATAATTTCATCAAGCTGGTTCACATAAATTTCATGTTATTTGCATAGTCATTGTGTCAAAACCTTAACATCCTAGTTCTA
>CAUYTI010002340.1:0-30963 GCA_963575145.1 Galago senegalensis | reverse complement strand
GCTGGGACCACAGGCGCCCGCCACAACGCCCGGCTATTTTTTGGTTGCAGCCGTCATTGTTGTTTGGCGGGTCCGGGCTGGGGATTCGAACCCGCCACCTTAGGTGTACGTGGCTGGCGCCTTAGCCGGTTGAGCTGTAGGTGCCGAGCCAGGGTAGAACTGTCTTAACAAAAAAAAAAACCCCAAAAAACAAGGCAACTGTGGGCATATGCTCATTCCAACCCCCAAATCTCCTTTATAAAAAAATAATTTTAAAATTTAGGCTCGGTGCCTGTGGCTCAAGCAGCTAAGGCGCCAGCCACATACACCTAAGGTGTCGGGTTCGAATCCACAGCCCGGGCCCGCCAAACAACAATGATGGCTGCAACCAAAAAATGGCCAGGCGTTGTGGCGGGCGCCTGTAGTCCCAGCTACTTGGGAGGCGGAGGCAGGAGGCTCGCTTGAGCCCAGGAGTTGGAGTTTGCTGTGAGTGTGATGCCACGGCACTCAACCCAGGGGGATAGCTTGAAGCTCCGTCTCAAAAAAAAAATAATAAAACTCATCTTTCAGATGCCCTTGGCCCATCGTGTCTATTTAAAATGCCCTCTACAGAATCTAGAGCAAAGCTTTACTCCTTGCACTGAGTAAGTTGACCTCTGGCCCTAAGAATGGCTTTCCTTTTATTGGGCCATTGATGTCCCCATCCAGTGCAGCATAAATGTGCCCCTCTCCATGGTCTAAGCTTCCTGGAAATGCTAAAGATGACACAAAGTCAAGACACTTCACTGCTCTAGACAAGCCTGCTTAGTTGACCAGGGTTACCAAAACCTGCACCTGGACCTAGCAAAGAGAACTGTATCTATTCTGAATTGCTCAAATTCCCAGCAAGGGCACCTGCTTTAGCTCAAAATATAAGACTCTGGAATGAGCAATTGTAGGCCTCATGTCCACTGGAGACATTAATGTTTGGGAGGTTGGTTGGATTTATGATGCAGTATCATCTGGGAATCGCATTCTGTCCATTAGGTTGAGCTGAGTGCTGTCAGGAATTCAAGGAAGAGCTTTGCTAAGCAAGAAAGCACATAAGTGGTTTTGGCACTGTAAGTGAATCCAGATGGCAGGACAGGTACTGCGGTGGCAGCTTCACACAGGACAAAGTGGTAGCTGTCTGTGAACTCACTTAACCCTCAGAAGTTAGGAGGAATTCAAAACACTAGCCCTTTGCTGTTTAGTTTCACTTACTTTTTATATGCACTTAGATGACAAGGAAGCTTGACGAGAATTCACCTCGTACACATTCGAGATTGAAAATAAAAACTGTAAATCTTCCCTTGAAAATCAAACGTGTCTTACTTTCTAGGGTCTTATGTGTAAAACCAAGTAAAATAAGCATGTCTGGGGAGGGGTTAATTTTTATTTTTTAAATTTTATTCAAATTAGAATGTGAGTACATTTAGGTTACATTGTTCTCACTTCCAGGGCAGACTTCCATTTGTAGAAGAGCCCCTCACCCAGGGGGTGCGTTATACACCCCCACAATGTGCACATTAGGTGACATCTGCCTCCTGCCCTCCCTCCCTCTGCCATATGTCCTCCCCCCCCACTCTGGCTTCTCTTTACCCCCGAACTAGACTACAATAGTGTTTTATTGTTCTTAGGAACATATAATTGTTGGCTTGGTGCCATACACGATGGTTACAGTGCCAACCACATACACGGATGCTGGGGGGTTCAAACACAGCCTGGGCCAGCTAAACAACAGTGACAACTGCAACAAAAAATAGCTGGGCATTGTGGCAGGCGCCTGTAGTCCCAGCTACTTGGGAGGCTGAGACAAGAGAATCACTTAAGCCCAAGAGTTTGAGGTTGCTGTGAGCTGTAACACCATGGCACTCCACCGAGGGTGACACATTGAGACTCTGTCTCAAAAAAATAAATAAAATAAAAGGAATATGTAATTGTTTATATATTGATTTCATATTAGTATGGAGTACATTGGATAGTCATCTTTCCATTCTTGTGATAGTTTACTAAGAAGAATGTATTTCAGATCCATCCAGGTAAATGTAAAAGATGTAAAGTCTTCACCCTTTTTAATGGCTGAATAATATTCCACAATGTACATATACTAGAGTTTGTTGATCCATTCATGGGTTGATGGGCACTTAGGTTGCTTCCACGACTTGGCTATTATGAATTGAACTGCAATAAGCATTTGAGTGCAAATGTCTTTGTGGTAAAACGATTTATGTTCTTCTGGGTAGATACCTAGTAATGGGATTACAGGGTCAAATGGAAGGTCTACATGTAGATCTTTGAGGATTCTCCATACTTCTCTCCAAAAGGGCTGTATTAGCTTACAATCCCACCAGCAGTGTAGAAGTGTTCCCTTCTCTCCACATCACAACAGCATCTGGCATTTTGAGACTTTGTGATGTGAGCTAATCTTGCCGAGGTTAGATGATATCTTAGAGTGGTTTTGATTTGCATTTCTTTGATGATTAAAAACGATGAGCATTTTTTCATGTGTTTTTTGGCCATTCATCTGTCATCCTCAGAGAAGTTTCTGTTGAAATCACTTGCCCACTTATAGAGAGGATTGTTTGCACTTTTCTTATTGATTAATTTGAGTTCTCTGTAGATTCTAGTTATCAGGCCTTTGTCAGATTCATAACATGCAAAAATCTTCTCCCATTCTGAGGGCTGTTTGCTCTGTTTGTGATACTCTTAGCTGTGCAAAAGCTTTTTAGCTTGATCAAGTTTGGGGAGTGGTTAATTAGCACTCATTTTGGTTCTGAATGTCTCCAATGAGAAAGAGTGAAGAGGAGAGTCCCTTGATTTTGTCTATAGAGAGATAACTGTGAAGCCAGTAAAAACTGGAACTTAAAACAATAAGCAGAAGAAAATAGAGAAAGCTATCTTTCTAATGGAACCATAATTAAGAGATGCTTTTAATATAAAAAATTTTGTCACTTTAAATAACTTCAAAGTAACGTAAAATACATCCCATGGTACAATATAATTTTGAGCTATTTTCGGTGATCATTTATGCACTTAAAACAAGTAGTAACCAAATGTGCCAAAATCCAGCAGGGGGGGAAGATGGTATTGCAATTTGTATTCATATGGTTTTGTTTGATCAAATTTTGGGGCAAACCCCTCAAATTGACAAATAACAGATGGTTAGTAAGCGCTGAGAAAAGGAACAGATAAAAAATACAATCAAACAAACTTCAGCTATTTTTAAAAAAATTTCCTTAATGATTAATTAAAATAAAACCCAACTGGGAAGCCCATGTTCCGTGATTCGTGATAGATGTCTAACGAAATCCCCCAGGATTCTTCTTGGTCTGAGAGGCTCAAGCTCCATGAAGAGTTAGCAGGCCCCATGTTTTATAAGATGACTGGAGCTGGCTTGGCGCCTGTGGCTCAAGTGGCTAAGGCGCCAGCCACATACACCTAAGGTGGCGGGTTTGAATCCAGCCCAGGCCCGCCAAAACAACAATGATGGCTGCAACCAAAAAATAGCTGGGCATTGTGGCAGGCGCCTGTGGTCCCAGCTACTTGGGAGGCTGAGGCAGGAGACTTGCTTGAGCCCAGGAATTGGAGGTTGCTGTGAGCTGTGATGCCATAGCACTCTACCCAGGGGGACAGCTTGAGGCTCTGTCTCAAAAAAAAGATGACCAGAGCTGCTTGTTGGCTTCATGTGAGCCTACTGAGCAGTCCTGACACCTGGAAAGTGTCTGTCTTCAATCCTGTCCATTTTCATAGTTTGTCAACACAGAAGACCAGCTTATCAAGTTTATAATTGATCCCAGGTTCTAAGGAACTGCCAACACATTGGAAAGTGCCACACAGGGGTTTACTCATCCCCCCACCGTCCAAAGGACCTTCGCTGATTTTTTGTTTTTTTGAGACAGAGTTTCAAGCTGTCACTCTGGGTGAAGTGCTGTGATGTGACAGCTCACAGCAACCTCAAACTCTTGGGCTTAAGTGATTCTCTTGCCTCAGCTTCCCAAGTAGCTGGGACTACAGGTGCCTGCCACAACTCTCTGTTGTTGTTGTTGTTGCAGTTGTCATTGTTGTTTTAGCTGGCCCAGGCAGGGTTCGAACCTGCCAGGCTCAGTGTCTGGCTGGTGCCCTAACCACTGAGCTATGGGGGCTGCCCCTTCTCTGCATTTTAATTTTCATCTTTGAGTCTTATAAAATGAGAATACCTTGTGATAATTAAGCTACACAACAAAAGTCCACTATCCTGGAGACAGGTTTTTTTGCTTTGTCTTAGTTTTTTTTTTTTTTTTTTTTTTTTTTGAGACAGAGCCTCAAGCTGTCCCCCCCTAGGTAGAGTGCCATGGCATTACAGCTCACAGCAACCTCCAACTCCTGGGCTCAAGCGAGTCTCTTGCCTCCACCTCCCAAGTAGCTGGGACCACAGGCGCCTGCCACAACGCCTGGCTATTTTTTTTTGGTTGCAGCCGTCATTGTTGTTTGGCGGGTCTGGGCTGGGGATTCGAACCCGCCACCTTAGGTGTACATGGCTGGCGCCTTAGCCGGTTGAGCTATAGGTGCCGAGCCTTAGTTGTTTTTTTGAGGCCATCTTGTTCTGTGATCTAGGCTGCAGTGTAGTAGAGAGATCATAAGTCACTGTAAACCTTGAATTCCTGGGCTCAAGTGATCCTGTCACACCAGCTTTCCAGCAGCTGGGCACTACAGGCTCATGCCACTGTCCTATAGGCACATGCCACTGTGCTTGGCTGATTTTAAAAATCTTTTTTGTAGAGATCTTGTCTCACTCTGTCACCCAGGCTGGTCTCAAACTCCTGTGCTGAATGAAGCAATCCTCTAGCCTTGGCCTCCCAAAGTTGGATTACAGGTGTAAACCCCTAGAAAACTCAGATAATTTTTAAATGGACTATGAATTCAGCATAAAGATGTTGCTTTTCACCATGCCTATAATCCTAGCACTCTGGATTACTTGAGCTCAGGAGCTCAAGACTAGTCTGAGCAAGAAGAGTGAGGCCCTGTCTCTACCAAAAATACAAAACTAGCCAGGCATTCTGGTGGGTACTTATAGTCCCAGCTACTCGGGAGCCCAAGAGTTTGAAGTTGCTGTGAGCTATGATGCCACAGCATTCTACCAAGGATGACAAACTGAGTCTCTATCTCAGGGAAAAAAAAAAAGATGTTGCTTTTAGAAAGACATATGCAATCTGAAGATAGAGTACTAAGGGTGTGTTGTAAAATAGGGCTAAATAGCTAGATTTGGCAGAATGTACTCAATAAAAATGATACATTTTCTTTCTTTTTTTTTTTTGAGACAGAACCTCAAGCTATCCCCCTGGGTAGAGTGCTGTGGCTTCACAGCTCACAGCAACCTCCAACTCCTGGGCTCAAGCGAGTCTCCTGCCTCCGCCTCCCAAGTAGCTGGGACCACAGGCACCTGCCACAAGGCCTGCTATTTTTTGGTTGCAGCCATCATTGTTGTTTGGCAGGTCCGGGCTAGATTCGAACCCGCCATCTTAGGGGTATGTGGCTGGTGCCTTAGCCACTTGAGCCACAGGCGCCGAGCCAAATGATACATTTTCTAAAAGTAAGAGGTGTTGGTGAATGGACTTGGTTTCCTAATGAAGTTGTGTGCCTCTATCAAGCTGCCAGAGAGAGAGAGTATTTTTGTGTTCAGTGCCTCTCACAGTCCCTCACAACAACACCTGGGCCCCATTCCTACTGGCTTGTTCTACCAGAACACAGGCCTGGCCTGGACTCTGGCAGAAAGAAGCTCCTCCCATATTTGGAAGCCTGATCTTGTATCATTATCATACAATAGTGAGGTTCCGTATCTCACCACAATCAGGCAGTAACAAGGTACACAGATTCAAAGAATAAATCCCAGTTTGGGAAAGGAACACCAGCAGCCACTTCCACTCACTTTTAAGCCCTGCTGGGGTGACGACAAGTACACAGTTAATACAGTCACCAAATACAGAACTTCCACGTGGTATGACAACATTGGGATAGTCATCAGTTTTAACTACTATATGTTTATTAAGTGATAAAATTAATTACCTCTTAATAATGAAGTATTCTATAATTTAATTTTTTTTTTTTTTTGAGACAGAGTCTTAAGCTGTCACCTTGGGTAGAGTGCCATGGCATCAGAACTCACAGCAACCTCAAACTCTTGGGCTTAAGCGATTCTCTTGTCTCAGCCTCCCAAGTAGCTGGGACCCGCCACAAAGCTTGCTATTTTTTGTTGTTGTTGCAGTTGTCATTGTTGCTTTAGCTGGCCCAGGCCGGGTTCAAACCTGTCAGGCTCGGTGTATGTGGCCAGTGCTGAGCTGCAGGCGCCACCCTGTCATTTGATTTTTTTTTTTTTTTTTGCAGAGAGGCTGGTCTCAAACTCTTGGCCCCAACCTGTCCTTCTTCTTTGACCTCCCAAAGTGCTAGGATTACAGGCATGAGCCACTGCACCTGGCCCACATTTTATAATTTTAAATGACTCTTTCCTTTTTCTGGCCATTAGTCAAAAGTATTGTGAAGATTTATGACCTAGTCTCACAAATTCATATCAGGAAGGACCACCAAATATCATATGTACAGGGTGGCCATAAAGTTCTCACACTCACACACACACACACACACACATACACTAGGTATATGACTGGAACTTAACTTTTAAAAATTCATATTGACTCCAATAGCATATGTTTCACATTTTCCTGTTTATAGGAGCAGAGCATCCCTGAGTCGTATTTACAATGAACATAGGCCAAAGGACAGGAATATTTAAATAAAAGTAGCAGACTGCAGCGGGTCTGTGCAGAAGGTTATTTCAAAAACACCCATAAATATAGATACTCACAATCTTCTTTCTTTAAATATAAGGCTGTGCTCCTTATCTAGGACTAAATTTAGTACATGCCAAAGTTGTTAAAAACAAAGCCATTTTTCTTAGTATTGAGTGTAAAAGGACATATGCTTTTTTTCTGGCAAAAAATTAAAAAGAGGAAACATTTTCACCAGTTTAAAAAAATGATCAAAAAGAGCCAGATGGATTTTTAGGAATAGTTTCAAATGTAAAAGAAAAGGAGGAAGTAAGCTGATGTGAGAATCTGGATACCTGGATTCAGTTGAGCAAAAAATCAAAGTACAACATGTCTCAGGAGTCCAGAATTGCTACCAAAACATATGGATAAATACATTGGTTGTTACAGAATTTATATTGCAGTAAATGCAATATTCATGTGAATTTGCTAAGGTATATTAAAAATATAAGGCTTGTAAACCAAGTACAGTATATTACGATTTTCTATTGTTAGAACTTGTTATCAGCAATTTTGTGTCTCAGCCCTTCTCTTGTCATGCTTTACACTAAGCAGAGCCTCCCAGTTAAGAAACTATTTGAAACACTTTCCTTAGTGGCCTTGACTGTGAGACACCTTGACAGAAGGTCACGTGAGCTGCCGACACTCATGTTTTCTTTTTTTTTTTTGAAACAGAGCCTCAAGCTGTCCCCCTGGGTAGAGTGCTGTGGCATCACAGCTCACAATAACCTCTAACTCCTGGTCCCAAGCAAGTCTCCTGCCTCTGCCTCCCAAGTAGCTGGGACCACAGGCGCCCGCCATAACGCCTGGCTATTTTTTGGTTGCAACCATCATTGTTGTTTGGCGGGCCTGGGCTGGATTCGAACCTGCCACCTTAGGTGTATGTGGCTGGCGCCTTAACCACTTGAGCCACAGGCACCAAGCCAACACTCATGTTTTCAGTGAATTGTTGACGTCTGGGTTCAGGAAGGTGGAAAGACACCTCCATACCCTCCAAAGATAACTGAGATGTTTATGGAGGCAGCCGCTCGGTTTTACTATGCTGGGCTCATTTACAGTTGGTCATTGCCCTCCATGGGAAATTGTCTACAGACTAATCTATCTTCAAGCCCCAGGTGGCCCTTTCCTCAAAATTCTGTTTACCTAGGGTCCTTCTCTTAATCCCAAATGAATAAATGAAAATAGTCAACCTGCGAGTAGAAACAAAACTTTTTTTTTTTTTTTGGCATTTTTTGGCCGGGGCTAGGTTTGAACCCGCCATCTCCGGCATATGGGGCCAGCGCCCTACTCCTTTGAGCCACGGGTGCCGCTGGAAAAGCAACTTTTTGATTATGGCTGCCTCTTTTTGCGTAACATTAGAATGAGTTGCTGTGTTTACCAGAAAAGGCTTTGCTTTGCCAAGCAAATTGGTAGGGAAAGTGTTCTTGCAATAAAAAGGTAACACAATATCCTAATATCTTTTCCTAATATCCTAATAGCTCTACCCTATAAAATTCAGTCTCTATTGCATTTCCAAGCATTAGGGAATTATAACTTCCTCCCACCACCACTGCTCCAGACAGAAAAAGAAAACTCAATATCTTTATTAATTCTTTGAATAAATTGTTTCTGCACACATGTCAAGTTCTGGGAATTGGGCAGGATGCTGCAGAGGTCACAGCTGTGTGGAAGTAGTGACACCTAGCTCACCGCCATCACAGTGTAACCAGAGAGATAAGACATGGCAGTTAGCCACTGCCAGGCAGTTGCCATAAATGCCATCTAAGTGTGCAATGGGATCTCAAGTGCCATAGGATTTCAGAGGAGGCAGAGGAGATGTCTGGCTTAACAGAAGAAGTTCAAGTTGAGTTGGCCTTTTGCTTTTTTAATAAATATTTAGTGGCAGTCACTGAGGACTGGACTTGGTCCTGTGCTCATTGCTGAAGAACATGAGAGTAGGCAAAACAGACGTGGCCCACGGCTCAGTCCCAGGCAGCACTCACAGCATTTATAGGGGAAATTGATGTTAGTCAGACGATCTTACAATTCTGTAATATAGACAGCTGTTAAGCTATCTGAAGGAAGTAGAGGGCCTAGGGGGCACCAAGAACTAGACCGGGAAAGACATCCCTATATAAGAACGTGGGAGCTGAGATCTGGAAATTAGTAGGCATTAACCAGGTCAAAAAAAGAACAGAAAAGAAAAGAGAGAGAAGCTTTAGTAGTGATTGGAACAGCACATGCAAGAGATATGAGATATGAGTAAGCATGGCCACCTAAGAAATTAAAAATGTTCTCCAGGGGTTTACAGACAGGAATGACAACAACAACAAAATTACTCCCACATAGTGAAGCAAAAATGACAGTGAAGAGGGAAGACTGGAGCTGGAACACTCAGTAGGAGTTCCACTAGGTGGAATGCCAAAAGCAGTGAGAATCTACTGGAGGGATTTAATACAAGGAGAGATGATCAGATTCACCTACTAATAACATTACTCCAGCCACAGTGTGGGAGTGATTGATTGTAGGACTGCAGAACAGTTACAAAAGACCAATTGTAGGCAGCGACACTGATTTATTATTATTATTATTAAGTCATTTGTACATAGATCATAAATACATTTATGCCATTATGGGATTCAATGTGTTGATTATTTGTACAAATCGGAGTGCTTACATCCGACTAATCAACATAGCCTTCACCCCATTTACCCAATTACAGGGTTAAGACATTTGTGTTCTACACCTGATAGATCCAACTTGTACTTGCAATATGCTCCATAGGTGTTGTCCCCCTGCTAACCCTCCATTGACCCACCCCCCTCCCTTCCCCTCCCTTCTTCTTCCCCTTCCCTCCTTCATCCTAGGCTATAGTTGTGTTTCATTTTTCATATGCAGGTGTGAGTGATTGTAAATTGGTTTCACGGTAATACTGGGTACATTGGATTTTTTTTTTCCATTCCTGGGTATATTGGATTTTTTTTTCCTTTACTAAGAAGAATATTTTCCAGCTCCATCCCTGTAAACATAAAAGCAGTAAAGTCTTCATTTTTTTTTAATGCTGCATAGTATTCCATGGTATACATATATCACAATTTATTAATCCATTCATGGGTCGATGGGCACTTGGGCTTCTTCCTGATTCAGGCAACAGATGACAGTGGCCTCAGAGGACAGATGTGGACGGATGGGGGAGATACTTGAGAGTATAAAGCTGGTATCAGTTCTTATGGAGAGATCACGAGAGTGTGAAGGCTTTTCCTCAATCCCAGGTTTCTTTCCTCCATATGGAGTTTGTCTCAGCTCTTCTCCTTCCTCTTGGTAGTGAGCTGCCACAGAGAAGTTCTCTCTGGGTACCCCCGGCAGTGAATGAGCTGTGAGTGCTGCCCGGGACTGGAGAGGGGTGAGTGGATCTGCTTTCTACTGTCCAGACCCATTTGGCTGGTGTCCCCCTGGACTAAGCCCCTAATACTTCTCTATTAGTAAAGGTAATGTCCTGGCCACCTGGTTTATTCTTTGGCTTCTTTCTCTAATTGTTCAGAACCTGGGCAGAGAAGAGAGAGGCAATCTATAAGGAACACCTTTTGAACCTCCCAACAGACTGGATGGAGAAGGTGGCTTGATGGATAAATACAATTTTGCCAGAGATAGAAGAAAAGGCATTATAGATGTGGGGACAACATAAAGAAAGGAGCAAAATGGCAACAACAAAAAAAAATACAAAGTGTAACTGCAGAAACCTAAATAACCATTCTGGCTAGAGCTGAAGACCTAGATCAGAAATTTGCTAAAATAGAGCTGGAAAGATAGGTTGGATTTTGATTATGGAAGGGCCAGAAGGCCATGCTGGAGTCTTAATAGGATTCTAGCCTGTAAGCAAAGGAAAGTCACTGTAAGGTTTTCAGGCAGGTGGCATGAGGGGTGTGGAAGAGACTAAATCATAGAAGCCAGTTAGGGGATTTACAAGGTGTGGGCCTGATAATGAAGACATAAATACAGGCCTATGAAGGGAGAATCAATGGGTATTTCTTGGAAGATCAGATGCAAAGAGTGAGAGACAAAAAGAATTCAAGATGGCTCCAGGGTTTGTGGTCTGGATGCCTGAAGAAGAGGAGCACCATATGGATGCTGGGAAGACGATGATGGATTCGGCTTTCAACACATTGAGTTTGGAATGGAAGAGGGACATAGAGGTGGAAACACCCTGTAAGTTAGTTTCTGGACATGCAGAAGATGTGGATTTACAAGAGGCAAACCCCTCTGCAATGTCTCCTTCTCATCTGAATTCCCAGCACGTAAGGTATCAGGAACTCCGTCATGTTTTTGAATAATTGAATGGGACAACAAGGGTTCTATTCTCCACCTTGCCTTGGCTAGTAAAACACATGGCACCCAATCTACCCAGGACCATGGGCAACGGAGACTCCCAAAAAAGACACTGAAGCCAGTAACCAGAAAGGAGACAGTAGGGTGATGGTGAGGGGAACAGAAGACCAAGTGAGAGACAGAGAAGTAGATACCCCAGCATGTGGGGCAGACACTGAACCCTTACCTGCTTGGACATTTCTTTCTCTCATGGCTACATCACATGCTTGTCTGGGTAGGGGCTCCCAATGGGAATGTCCATATAGATGGCTCAGACATCTGTGAACTTAGTGTATCTTCCAAGAGTGGGAGACAGGAAGACCAAAGAAGATGTTGTCATCCAGACACAGGAATAAATTTACTTAATGGGTTAAACAGTTAAAAGTTAAGGAATTGGCAGTGCACGGTGGCTCACACCTATAATACTAGCACTCTGGGAGGCTGGGGCATGAGGATCACTTGCACTCAGAAGTTCGAAACAGCCTGAGCAAGAATGAGACCCTGTCTCTACTAAAAATAGAAAAAAAATAGCTGGGTATATTGTCACACACCTGTAGTCTCAGCTACTTGGAAGGCTGAGGCAGGAGGATCACTTGGACCCAATAGTTTGAGGTTGCTATGAGCTAGGCTGACACTCCAGCACTGTAGCTTGGGCAATAGAGTGAGATTCTGTCTCAAAAAAAAAAAAAAAGTCGAAGAATTGATCTTCTACAAGGGTGGTAAGAGCACTTGATGGGGAAAAATAACAGTCTTTTAAACAAATGGTGCTAGAAAAAACTGGATATTCACATCCAAAAGAATGAAATTGGACCCTTACCTTATACCATATATAAAAAATAAGTTAGAATGAATCAAAGACCTGAATCTAAGAGCTAAAACTATAAAACTCTTAGAAGAAGACACATAGAGGCAAACCTTCATGACCTTGCATGCAGCAACGGTTTCTTCCATATGACAAAAAAGCATAGACAACAAAATAAAAATAGGTAAATTAGACTTCATTAAAAGTAAAAACTTTGGGGTATTAAAGAACATTATTACAAGAGTGAAAGTTACCCCATATAATGGGAAAAATATTTGCATATATCTGATAAGGGTTTCAAATTCAGGTTATTTTTAAAAACCCCCCTCCAACTCAAAAATAAAAAAGGCATACAACACAATTTAAAAGTGAGTGAAGGACTCACTTTTGTCTCTAGACATTTGCCCAGCGAGGATTTTCAAAAGGCCAACAAGTACATGAAAAGACGTTCAGTGCCATCAGTCATTAGGGAAATGTAAACCAACACCAGAGGGAGATGCCACTTCACAGCTAGTGGCATGGCTATAATTTAAAAAATGAACCTATCAAGCGTTGGAAAGCATGCAGAGAAATTGGAACCTTTGCGTATTGCTGGTAGGAATGTAAAATAGTAGAGGCACTGTGGAAAACAGTCTGGCATTTCCTCAAAAAGTTAAACATAGAATTACCATATGATCCAGGAATTCCACTCTGTTTTAGTCAGCTGGGGTTGCTAGAACAAAATACCATAAACTAGTGGCTTAAACAACAAACACTTACTTCTTGCAGTTCTGGAGACTGGGAAGTCCAAGACCAAAGCACCAGCAGCTTTGGTATCTGGTGAGGGACCACTTCCTGGTTCATAAATGACAGTCTTCCTGCTGCCTCCTCACATAGCAGAGAAAAGAAACAAGCTCTATTGGGACTCTTACAAGAACACTAATCCCATTCACAAGGGCTCCACCCTGATGACCTCATCTAATCCTAACTACCTCTCAAAGACCCCCCTTCCTCATACCATCATATTAGGGGGTAGGATTTCAGCTTATTGATTATGTTTTGTTTGCTTGTATTTGAGAAATAGTTTCACTCCATTGCCCAGGCTAGAGTGCCAGGGCATCAGCCTAGATCACAGAAACCTCAAACTCCTGGGTTCAAGGGATCCTCCTGCCTTGGCCTCCCAGAGTGCTGGCATGAATCACAGTGCCCAGCCAGCTTATTGATTTTGAAGGGTCACAAGCATTCCATCCACAACGCACTTCTTGATACATCCCCAATATAATTGAAAGCGAGAGCTCAGATACTTGTATGCCAATGTTTATAGCAGCATTATTTGCACTAGGCAAACAGTAGAAGCTATCTAGTCTTCATCAACAGTTGAACGGATAATAAAAAGAGTGGTGTATGCATCTAATAGAATATTACTGAGCTATAAAAGGAATGAAGTTCTGCTATATGCTACAACATGGATGAGACTTGAAGATGTGCTTAGTGAAATCAGCCAGAGGACAAATTTTGTTAAGATTTCACTTACCCAAGAAGCCTAGAGTAGGCAAAGTCATGGAAACAGAAAGTAGAATAGAGGTTATGAGGAAACAAGGTAGGGGCACATCAGGAGTTATATTTTAATGGACACAGAATTTTGTTGAGGGTGATGAAAAAGTTTTGGAAATAAACAGTGGTGTAGTGGTGATCGTAGCACACCACCACATTGAATTTTAAAATGGTTAAAGTAACAAACGTTTTACCACAAAAAGTCATGGGGATTCCTTTTACTATTAATTAAGTAAACAATAATCATCATAGCAATCATTTATTGAGTGCTTTCTGCATGCTAGGGGCTTTATCAATATTATAATAACCCTATGAGGAAGATGTTATTATTACCTTCATGTTACGTATATAAGGAAACCAAGGGTTACAGAAGTTAAATAATTTTCTCAAGGTCACAAAATTGACAAATAACTAGTTCAAAAGCAAAGTGATTTCAAGTTACTCAGTAGGAAGTTAGAGGAATTATTTATTTATTTTGGTTGAAGTTAAATTTTTGTATGTGAAAATAATATTTTTTTAAAAAATTTTAACAGGATTATCACTACTGACAATTATTTTGTTTTAGAATAACACTGTTTTTGCTTATTGAATTGCAAAGACTTTGTAATATATAATAGCCAATGTTTTTGAAGATATAGTGAATTAGAAATCTTTGAACAGTAACATGACAGTGTAGACTTGGCGCCCATAGCTCAGTGGTTAGGGCATCAGCCACATACACCAGGGCTGGCAGGTTCAAACCTGGCCCAGATCTGCTAAACAACAATGACAACTATAACAACAACAACAACAAAATACCCAGGCATTGTGGCAGGACCTGTAGTCCAGCTACCTAGGAGGCTGAGGCAAGAGAATCACTTAAGCCCAAGAGTTTGAGGTTGCTGTGAGCTGTGACAGGACAGCACTCTATTGAGGGTGAGATAGTGAGACTCTGTCTCCAAAAAAAAAAGACAGTGTAATTTGGTACAATCCTTTTAGAAAGATATTTGGCAATATATACCAGAATATTAAACATTCATTTTTAAAGTAGTTCCATTTTGTAAAATAATAAATGGTAACATAATTAAAATTGAATGGATATTAAAATAAATAAATAAAATAAAGTAGTTCCATTTCTGGAAATGGATCCCAAACTAGACAAGAAAATTTTCTATGTAAATGTGTTAATTAAAGGATTATTTATAAAATACCAAAAAAATCAGTCTAAACTGGCAATTTTTAAATGCTCTTTGATAATTATTATACATTTATTTAATAGAATATCATATGCCTTTAAAATATTACTTATGTAATATGGGAAAATACTTTTTTACAATGTTTAAAAAATGGGCATAAAGCTGGGTGTCCATTATAAGTATAATTCAATAAAGATATTGTACAGAAGAAAAAAATCATTTTAAATAAACAAAAAATTCGAGTATGAGATTAACTTAGGATAGTGGAATTCTACATGGTCCTTTATTTTTTTATTTTTATCTTTTTTGCAGTTTTTGGGTGGGGCTGAGTTTGAACCCACCACCTCCGGTATATGGGGGTGGTGCAGTGTATGAGCCATGGGCACCACCCGGTTGTTTATTCTTTTATCCACTTCTCAGATATCCTCAAATGAGCATGTATTACTTTATAATCATAAAATAATACAGTTTTTTAAAAAAGAAAAGTATGATTAAAAAGACCAAATCCACGTTCCTCTTTGTTGTTGTTATTTTTGAAACAGAGTCTCACTGTCATCCAGGCTACAGTGCCGAGGCCTCAGCCTGGTTCACAACAACCTCAAACTCCTGGGATCCTCCTGCCTCACACTCTCGAGTAGCTGGGACTACAGGTACCCACCACAATTACCAGCTAATTTTTTCTAATTTTAGCAGAGACAGGGTCTTGCTCTTGCTCAGACTGGTCTTGAACTCATGACCTCAAGTGATCTTCCCAATGTGCTAGGATTACAGGCATAAGCCACCACGCCCAGCCATATTCTTCTCATAAATTACTAAGTAAAATAAAAGATCTTCTTTTTCTATTTTCAAAGATGTTATATTCCTTTTATTATGTCTTGAGGGCATTGGAGTGATTAAAAAGACTGATAAATGACCAACAATTTATGAGTCATAAAATACAGCTTCAGGAGAAAGCCCTAAACCTTGAGATCAGTTATATGAAAATACTATAAAAAATGGTCATGTCTGGCTAAAAAACATACGAAAAAATGTTCATCATTCCGAATTATTAGGGAAATGCAAATTAAAACCACCCTGAGAGAGCATCTAACCCCAGTGAGACTGGGGCACATCACAAAATCTCAAAACTGCAGATCCTGGCATGGATGTGGAGAGAAGGGAACACTTCTATACTGCTGGTGGGACTACAGATTAATACAACATTTTTGGAAGGAAGTATGGAGAACCCTCAAAGAACTCAAGCTAGACCTCTCATTTGATTCTGCAATCCCATTACTGGGCATCTACCCAGAAGGAAAAAATCCTTTTATCGTAAGGACACTTGCACTAGACTGCTTATTGCAGCTCAATTTATAATCACCAAAACGTGGAAACAGCCTAAATACCCCCCAACCCAGGAATGGATTAACAAGCTGTGGTATATGTACACCACAGAATACTATTCAGCCATTTAAAAAGATGGAGATTTTACATCCTTTGTATTAACCTGGATGGAAGTGGAATGCATTATTCTTAGTAAAACATCACAAGAAAGGAGAAGCAAGAATCCTATGTACTCAATTCTGATATGAGGACAATTTTTTTTTTTTTTTTGTGATAAGAGTCTCACTATGTCACCCTTGGTAGAGTGCTGTGGCATCACAACTAGAAGCAACCTCAAACTCTTGGCCTTAAGCTATTTTCTTGCCTCAGCCCCCCAAGTAGCTGGGACTACAGGTGTCCTCCACAATGCCTGGCTAGTTTTTGTTGCAGTTGTCATTGTTGTTTAGCAGGCCTGAGCTGGGTGTACGTGGCTGGTGCCATAACCACCGTGCTATGGACACCAAGCCAGATATGAGGACAATTAATGACCTAGTACACAGTGTGGTGTGGGGGAAGGGGAGAGCAGAGAGAGAGAAGGAGGGAGGAGTGGGGGAAAGGGAGAGAGGAGTGGAGGAAGGGGAGAGCAGAGAGAGGGAAGGAGGGGGGATAAGGGTGTTTGACACACATTTTGGGGGCAGGACACAATTATAAGAGGGACTTTACCTAACAAAGGCAATCACTGTAACCTGGTTCTTTATACCCTCAAAGAATCCCCAGCAATGAAAAAAAAAAGTAGATGTAAATCTACCAAAATTGAATGTTCAGTACTGTATTTAAAGACACACTTGATAGATCAATACTGTGAAACTGAAACAAGTTCCAATAACAGAAGGCAAAGAGGCTCCATTAAGTTAATCAGATACCCAACCAGAAAGATTTTGAAATGATTAAAACACCAAAAAGAGGCCAAGTGCAGTGGCTCATGCCTGTAATCCTAGCACTTTGGGAGGCTGAGGCTGGAGTTCAAGACCAGCCTGAGCAAAAGGGAGACCCTGTCTCTACTAAAATTAGAAAAATTAGTCAAATGTAATAGCACCTGTAGTCCCAGTTACTCGGGTGGCTGAGGCAGGAGGATCTCTTGAGCCCAGAAGTTTGAGGTTATTGTGAACTAGGCTGATGTCATGACACTCTAGCCTGGGTAAAACGGTGAGATTCTGGCTCGAAAAAAAATAAATAAAGAGCTGAAGACAACATTGGTGGAGGGAGCCCATGATAGCCCATTTAACCATCCCAATCACTCCCTCTTCAGGAGAATAATAATGTCTGAGTATCAGGTGACCCTGGAGAAAGCTGGCTGAGACCCAGGGGAGAAAGACAATGACTCAATCAAACCAAGCCTCACATATAATCCAGTGACCCTTTATACTAAACAGGCATCACAAATCTGTGATTTGATCTGCATGGGATTGTATTTTTACCTCAGGTTCTGTCCTATGTCAAAATTTGCCAATTATTTTAATGGTTCCTATGACAATTTTACACAGGTCCTAATATGCCTCTTACTTTTCTGATATCTCTAATTAACCATTAGATATTGATGGATTGATTTTAATTTTTAATTTTAAGTATATTGTGTTTTTTAGACCAGGGAGCATGAAGCCATTATGCGGTTAATGAGTTTCGTTGTTATATACGGTACAATGAAGAGCCTTTTATTTAAGTTGGGCAAATGTTAACACAGGGAGAACGGTTTTTAAAAATCAGCCCCATGCTATTTATGGAGCATGACAAAATGTAATGGTAGATGGAAAGGAAGAAAAGGAAAAGTGGGAAGTGAGACTCTTGGGAAGCTAGAGAGACCAAGATAGGGATAAGTTGGCTTCAAAGGTGGCGGCTTTGTGGGATGGGCTCAGGGGGTAGCCATAGGCTGCACCAAAGTTCCTTAATCTGAGGGCTGCTGGGCACTCCCAATGCCCCATACTGATCTTCCTATAGATTTATCACAGTGCCTGAGATCCTATTATTGCAAATTTTCCATGGAGTCTTAAAGGCAAATTTATGATTTTACTTTGAAGATTTCAAAGCACCTCTAGGGACACTTCTTAGCTGATCTCTTGGGCAAGAGCTCTAACCAGTTGATCAAGATTGACTGGTGGGACCAGCACAGTGGCTCACACCTATAATCCTAGCACCCTGGGAGGCCTAGGAGGAGGGAGGATCCCTTGAGCTCAGAAGTTGGAGACCAGCCTGAGCAACAGAGACCCCAGCGCTACTAAAAATGGAAAAATTAGCTGGCATTGTGGTAGGCACCTGCAGTCCCAGCTATCTGGGAGGCTGAAGAAGGAGGATTGCTTGAACCTGGGAGTTTGAGGTTGCTGTGAGCTAGGCTGATGCCACAGCACTGTAGCCTGGGGCAACAGAGAGAAACTCTATCTCAGAAAAAAAAAAAAAAAGAACAAGGAACAAGATTGGTGGATCTTTCATGGAAGAGGCTATAGTAATGTTTAGGGGTTATGTTTTAGAATTTAAACCCTATCTCAGCCAACAGTGACCTGAGGCAAGCAATCTTCTATAAGCCTCAGTTTGTTCATCTATAAAATAAGGATAATAATATTTACCTTGAAGGGCAGGTCGTAAGGAGAAAATATATGTAAAACACTTAACCACAACAGATGGTATCTATTTAAGAACTACAGGCCAGGCTCAGTGCCTGTGGCTCAAGTGGCTAAGGCGCCAGCCACATACACCTAAGGTGGCGGGTTCGAATCCAGCCAGGGCCCACCAAACAGCAGTGATGGCTGCAACCAAAAAAAAAAAAAAAAAAAACAGCCAGGCGTTGTGGCAGGTGCCTGTGGTCCCAGCAACTTGGGAGGCAGAGGCAGGAGACTCGCTTGAGCCCAGGAGTTGGAGGTTGCTGTGAGCTATGCCACGGCACTCTACCCAGGGGGACAGCTTGAGGCTCTGTCCCAAAAAAAAAAAAAAGTATAAAAAAAGAACTACAGGCCAGCGGGAAGGCAGCTGTTACCCTGCCTGAACATACGCACCTCCCTCAGCTGGGAAGCCTCTCCAGCAGAAAAGGGTCAGGAGAGTGCAACTGTGGGGCACCCCACTTGCCTGCCCCAAATCAATACCCTCTCAAATTTGGTATCCTAGGGTTCAGGCTGGGTTTGGAAGATGGGAGTGAGGTCTTAAAAACAAGAATTTGAAAGGGTTCTCTGAAGAAATTTGATCAGCTAAAGAACTCTGCTCTAACTGAGCAGAGGTTTTTATGCTCATTTCTAGCTCCAGGAAGCAGAGTGCCCACTGAGTCATCAGAGGTCTTGGTCACTTTCATTTGTGCAGATCTGGGTCTGATGTTTTCAGGGACACGTGAAAGCAGAGCAAGTTGGAAAGAGCAGGAAAAGTTCTGGCTAGAAGAGACTCTTCGGAGGAAGGTCTGTTTCTTCTGGGGACTATGACATATACTGATAGATATAAATGTCCATCTCAGTCGCTTATGCCTCATTGTTTTTTTTTGTTTCTATGACAGTCTCATTCTGTTACCTGGGCTAGAGGGCTGTGGCACTAGATTAGCTCACGGCAACCTCAACCTCTTAGATTCAAGCAATCCTCCTGCCTCAGCCTCCCAAGTAGCTGGAACTACAGGTGTGCAGCACCATTCCTGGCTAATTTTTCTATTTTTAGTAGAAACAGTGTCTCGCTCTTGCCCAGGATGGTCTTGAACTCCTGAGCTCAAGGAATCCTCCTGCCTCTGCCATCCCAGATTGCTAGGATTACAGACTTGAGCTACCATGCCTGGTCATGCCTCTTTTTAAGTTTGTAATAAATTATCACTACCTCTTCTTTAGAATGGTTTTTCACCCGGGCACCCCAAACCTGGGAACCCATCAACTGTAGAACTAAGTTTGTTTTATAAAATAAAAGATATATAGACACCAAACCCCTTACAGTTCTCAGCCTGTGGGTCGCAACCCACAAGAACTGTATTAAAGAGTTGCGGCATTAGGAAGGTTGAGAACTTACTGCCTTATAGAGTCTGATTCAGAAAATATGAGAGGCCTAGGAGTCAAGAGTATAGATTCTGGAAACAGGTTGCATTGGCTCAAATCCCATTTCCCTGGCCTACAACGTGTGTATGTGGGCAAGTCATTTACTGTCTCTGTATTTTACTTTCTTCATCTATAAAATTAGGCTAATAACAGTAACCTACCTTCTATTGTGGTTACTAGGATGAAATGAGGGGTTGTTACTAAGCAAGCAGTAGGGCCTAGGATTTGATAAGTCTTTTAAAAGAGGCTGAGATCATGAGACACAGCCTAGCTGGGGAATCATTTGGATACAAAACTATTTCTAATTAGCTTCCAACCATTGACCTTTAATGTAATTTCACAAGTAGAATAGAAACAGGACATCAAAGAATCACTTTTGGCAAATGCCTGATCACTGACAAGAAAGATGAAAATTAGGAGGCATTACTTTCTGATCATTCCTTATATGAATCCATGTATGAAACACTGGACAACTTTCAAGATAAACCGTTTCACATGACAAATCGAAAGCAAATGATTCACTGCCAGAAATGCTTAAAACTGCTTCGACTGTGCACTCAGAGTCAAGGTAATCAGATACTACCTATACATACCCATCATAAAATGGGAAGAATTCCATCAAATTAGATCCAGGTGTGTTTAGAGCGCCACCCCTGTATGTCACAAGTAAACCAGCTGTTCTAAGAAATTAAAGGCAGACGATCCACGAGGAGGGATTTTCAATACTTAGCACAAGCTGCTTAGTACTTTGTATTTCCAAACTTCGGAGGTGTTGTCAAGCATCTCCCACAGCTTCTCTCTTCCTTGTTTTTCTTAATTGCCGTCTCCAAATTCCTTTTCCTTTCTTCTGAATATTGTCCTTTACTCTTCGTTGCGATTGCAAAATCATCCCTGTCACTGCAGCATCTAGATATTTACATGTCTTTAATTGAAATTTTTATTCAGATAATTGTAAATTTTCATTAATGAACACCCCTTATGGCTTGACGCCTGTAGCTCAGCAGCTAGGGCGCCAGCCACATACACCAGAGCTGGCAGATTGGAACCCAGCCCAGGCCTGCCAAACAGCAATGACGACTACAACCAAAAAATAGCCGGGTGTTGTGGCGGGTGCCTGTAGTCCCAGCTACAGGAGGCTGGGAGGCTGAGGCAAGAGAATCACTTAATCCCAAGTGTTGGAGGTTGCTGTGAGCTGTAACCCCACAGCACTCTACCGAGGGTGACATAGTGAGACTCTATTTCAAAAAACAAAAAGAACACCCCTTATGTTATACTTGGCCTCATTTCCCCTAACGGAGAAACAGTATAATATCATAACCAGCTTATTGACATTGCTATAATCCACTAACCTTACCGATACTCATTTGCATATATGTGTGAATGTTTGCTGAGTTCCATACAACTTTATCACCTGTGTAGGTCCAGATGTCCATTGGTGGCACAGGGCCGAGATACAGAACAGTTCCAGCTCCACGAGCATGCCTTTATATCCACATCCACCTTCCTCCTGCCTACCCCATCCATGGACCTAAGTCCTTTACCTTGGCATCTGTCTTCCATTTGTAAAAT
Organism: Galago senegalensis; assembly: GCA_963575145.1. Classification (NCBI taxonomy): domain Eukaryota; kingdom Metazoa; phylum Chordata; class Mammalia; order Primates; family Galagidae; genus Galago; species Galago senegalensis. The sequence goes on along the minus strand of CAUYTI010002340.1, from coordinate 9,389 downwards.
TTTGTTACATAAAAATTGTTTTATAAATTGAGTCATATAATATGCAACCTTGTGGGACTGGATTTTTTCACTCAGTATAATTCCCTGGAAATTTATCCAAGTTGTTATTCATATCAATAGTTAATTCCTTTTCTTTTCTTTTTTCTTTTTTTCTTTTTCTTTTCTTTTCTTTTTTTTTTTTTTTTTTTTGAGGCAGAGCCTCAAGCTGTCCCCCTGGGTAAAGTACTGTGGCATCACAGATCACAGCAACCTCCAACTCCTGGGCTCAAGCGAGTCTCTTGCCTCAGCCTCCCAAGTAGCTGGGACCACAGGCGCCCGCCACAACACCCAGCCGTTTTTTGGTTGCAGCATCATTGTTATTTGGTGCCCCAGGCTGGATTCTAACCCGCCACCTTAGGTGTATGTGGCTGGTGCCTTAGCCACTTGAGCCATGGGCACCGAGCCAGTTAATTCCTTTCCAATGCTGAATAGTGCTTCGCAGTATAGCTGTCCAGTTGGTTTGACATTCACCTCTTGAAAGACATCTGGGTGGATTTCAGTTTTTGCCTATTACAAATAAGGTTTCTATGAACATTCATGTACAAGCTTTCATGTAAATACAAGTTTTCATTTCTCTGGGATAAATGCCCAAGAGTAAACCTTCTGGGTCATATGGTAACTATATGTTTGGTTTTATGAGACCGGCAAACTATAGAATGGCTGTACCATTTAACATTCTCACCAGCAATGAGTGATCTAGTTTCTCTATATCCTCGTAAGCATTTAGTGCTCAGACTTGTATTTTAACCACTCTGGTGGGTGCGTAATGATCTCTCATTGTGGTTTTTCTTATAGGCTTCATTCTTTTTTTTTTTTTTTTTGAGTTTTGAGCAGTTTTAGGTTTACAGAAAAATTGGGAGCAAGGTGCAGAGAATTCCTATATTTCTATAATTCTCTGCCCCACACACTCATCACCTATCCTATTATCAGCATCCCCCACCAGAGCAGTACATTTACAACTGATGAAACTACACTGATACATCATTATCACCCAGAGTTCATTAAGGTCCACTCTCAGGTGCTGAACATTTCCGGGTCTGGACAGATGTCATGGGGACATGTATCTACCATTACACTATCACACTAAATGGTTTCACTGCCCCCCAAATCCCCTGTGCTCCATCTGTTCAACCCTCCCTCCATCTCCTGGCAACCATTGAACTTTTTACTCTTTCCATAATTTGCCTTTTCTGGACTGTCATGTAGTTGAAACCATATAGCATGTAGCCTTCTCAGACTGTCTTCTTTCACTTAGCAATATCCACTGGTGGTTCCTCTGTGTCTTTTCGTGGCTTGACAGCTCATTTCTTTTTAGCACTAATATCCCATTGTTTGAAGGTACCACAGTTTATCCATTCAGCTACTGAAGACATCTTGGATACTTCCAGTTCGGGAAATTATGGGTAAAGTTCCTAAGAACATTCATGTGCAGGATTTTAGGGGAACATAACTTTTCAATTCATTTGGGTAAATACCAACGATCACAAGTGCTGGATCATAGCATAAGAGTTGGTCTAGTTTTGTAAGGGACAGCCACACTGTCTTCCAAAGTGGCTGTACCATTTTGCATTCCCTCCAGCAATGAATGAGAGTTACATATATTGCTCTGTGTCTTTTTTTTTTTTTAGACAGAGTCTCACTTTGTTGCCCTCAGTAGACTGCTATGGCATCATAGCTCACAGCAACCTCAAACTCTTGGGCTCAAGCAATTCTCTTGCCTCAGCCTCCCAAGTAGCTGGGACTACAGGTACCCACCACAATGCTCAGCTGTTTTTAGAGATGAGGTCTCATTCTGGCTCAGGCTGGTCTCAAACCTGTGAGCTCAGGCAATCCACCCACCTTGGCCTCCCAGAGTGCTAGGATTACAGGTGTGAGCCACTGTAAATTTTTTTTTTTTTTTGCATGTGAATGTCCGGTTGTTACAGCACCATCTGTTGAGAAGACTCTCTGTGCTCCCTTGTATTGCCTTTCCTCCTCTGTCAGAGCAGCTGATTATATTAATGTGGGTATATATCTAGATTCTCTATTCTGTTCTGTTGATCTACTGTGTATTCTTTTGCCAAACCACACTGTCTTGACTAATGTACCTTTATAGTAAATCTTGAAGTCCTGTAGTATCAGTCTTCCAGCTTTATTCTTCTTTGTCAATATTGTGTGGGCTGTTCTGGGTCATTTGCCTCTTCATATAAACTTTAGAATCAGTTTATCAATAGCCACAAAATAATTTCCAAGACATTTTGAATAGATGTACATTGAACCTATGGATCAAGTTGGGAAGATCTGACATCTTGACAATAGTGATTCTTCCTATCCATGAACATGGAATATCTCTCCATAGTTATTCTTGATTGCTTTCATCAGAGTTACTTTTATTTCTTTTTAGTCTATTGCAATATCTTTTTAGTCTATTACAATATCTCCCAGCACTATGTTGAATTGTTGAATAAGAGTGATGAGAGCAGACTTCCTGGCCTTTTCCTGATCTTAGGAAAGAAACATTCACTCTTTCATCATTAAGAGCATGATGCCAGCACTAGAGGTTTTTTTTTGAAAATACTATTTACCAAGCTTAGTATTCCTAACTTTCTGAGAGACTTTATTATAAATCAATGTTGGATGTTATAAAATGCTTTTTCTATGTCAAATTGATATGATCATATTATTATTCTTCTTTAGCTTGTTAATATGATGAATTATAGGCTCGACACCTGTGGCTCAACCGGCTAAGGCGCCAGCCACATACACCTAGGGTGGCAGGTTTGAATCCAGCCCGGGCCCACCAAACAACAATGATGGCTGCAACCAAAAAATAGCCAGGCGTTATGGCGGGCGCCTGTGGTCCCAGGTACTTGGGAAGCTGAGGCAGGAGATTCGCTTGAGCCCAGGAATTGGAGGTTGCTGTGAGCTGCGATGCCACAGCATTCTGCCCAGGGGGACAGCTTGAGGCTCTGTCTCAAAAAACAAAAATTATGAATTATATTTATTTTCAAATGTTAAACCAGCCTTGTATACCTAGAATAAATCCTATTTGGTTATGATGATTAATTCTTGGGTGTTTTGTTTTGTTTTGTTTTTTAAGAAACAGAATCTCACTCTGCTACTTAGGCTAGAGTGCAGTGGAATGATCATAGGTCACTATACCTTCAAACTCCTGGGCTCAAGCAATCTACCCACCTCAGCCTCCTGGGTAGCTGGCATTATAGGCACATATTGGGACTATCAGACTAATTTTTATTACTTTGCAGAGATGGGATTTTCCTATATCTGCTCAGGCTGGTCTTGACTTCTTGGCCTCAAGTGATCCTCCAGCCTTAACCTCAGCCTCAGCCTCAGCCTCCCAAAATACTAGGATTATAAGTATGAACTATCACACCTGGCCTCATAGTTCTTTTTATACATTGTTGGATGTAGCTTGTTAATATTTTGTTGAAGTTTTTGTATTTAAATTCATAAGAAATATTGATCTGTTATATTCTTTTTTTGTACTGCCTTTGTCTGATTTCGGTATTCAGGTAACCCTGGCTCCATAAAATATTCTTTCCTCTTCTATTTCCTAGAAGACATTATATAAAGTTGGTGCTGAGTCTTCAAATATTTGGTAGAATTCTTCAATGAAACTAAAACTGAAGCACTTGGGGAGGGTATTGTTTTTAGTTTTCTGGAGAGAGGGAATGGGAATCAATTTTTTAGATTATTTTTTTTTATTTTTTATTTTTTAGACAGATTCTCACTCTGTTGCCCAGGCTAGAGTGTCATGGCCTCAGCCTAGCTCACAGCAGACTCAAACTCCTGGGATCACTAGAAGTGCCTGGGAGCACTTCTTGCCTCCACCTCCTGAATAGATGGTAACAGGTGCCTGTCACTATAATTGTGGATTTGTCTGTTTCTCCTGTCAGCTCAACCAATTTTTTGCTTTATGTTAAGACTCTGTGGTTTGGTTCCTATATATTTAGGATATTTACATCTTCCTGAGGGATTGATCCTTTTATCATTAGGTAATGTCCCTCTTTGTCCCTGGTAGTTTTCTTTTGTCTGAAGTCTATATTATCAGATAAGAGAATTGTTCCTGCTTTCTTCGATTAAGATTTTGTTTTTTTCCATCATTTTGCTTCCAACCTATTTATGTCATTGAACTTGGAGGGAGTTTCTTTTAAGCAGCATACAGTTGTGTTATGTCTTTTATCCATTTGCCAGCCTCTGTCTTCTGATTGGTATAGTCAGACTACTACATTTAAGGTAATTATTGATATGTCAGTGCGTAAACTTGCTACTTTATTGTTTGGTTTCTGTTTGTTTCCTCTGGTTCTCATTTCTCTGTGTCTCCTTTCTTGCCTTCCTGCGAGTTACCTGAACATTTGTTAGGATTCCCTCTTGACTTATTTATAGTATTTGTGACTGTTTCTCTTTGTGTGGTTTTCATAGTTTTTTCTCTTGGTATTACAATATATTGCTTTAACAGCCACTGATATCACAATACTCCACCATTTTGAGTGTTAGTCCTCAGTAGGAGCAATAGTTGTGGCAGCTTTTCCATAACGTATCCACATTCTCAGGTTGTTGTTGTTGCTCACAGCAGACAGAGATGGCTACCCAGGATCAAAGCAGCTGTTATCCTCCTTCGCTTCTGAAACACTGGAATACATAATCCCCACCTCATTTTATAGATGCTATGTGGCACGAGATTATTATCGAAATTAAAGTGAATAAAGACTAGGTTGAGTCCTTGGTGGGTGCTCACACTCCACTCACATATTGGAATGTCAGGGTGTCGTAGTACAGTAGCTGGTCCAGGAATCAAGAGGGAAGCCTGAGTTATTCTGGTCTTAACACTAAGAAGCTATGTGACCTTGGGGAAGTCACTTAAACTCTAAAACATAAGTTCACAGGCAAATGCAAGCATTGGACCTGATGAGCACCAAAAGCCCATCCCAAAAATATTCCACATGTGGCAAAGTGATAGCTAAGTTCAGTGTGATTAACTGATCCTTGCAACAGGAATCAAACACTGCGGTTTTGCTTGATGAGCATCGGTGTTCATAGGTTACCCAGGCAAGATATGGCCTTGTGCTCAGCCCTGTTTCACCATCCCTTAGTGATGTTTCCTGGCTGTGCTTCCTCCTTTCCATCCTCCATCTCTACCACCCTAATTAAGGTCATCATGCTCCCATGCCTAGACCATCACAGTGATCTCATGGGTATCGGAGCTTTCCCTTTCTTTCCTGAAAATTCACCACACACCCTGTAGCCAGGGTTATCTGAGAATTGTAGATTTGCTGATGGTTAGATTGAAGAAGACCTTAGGAGGCAGCTCCTCTAGGTTTTCCCAAGCTGAGTTCCTTTTAAGAGCTGCTAAACAGCCATAGGTGGTGGCTCACACCAGTAATCTAGCACTCTGGGAAGCTAAGGCTGGAAGATCCTTTGAGCTCAGGAGTTCAAGACTAGCCTGAGGGCTCGGCGCCTGTGGCTCAAGTGGCTAAGGTGCCAGCCACATACACCTAAGGTGGCGGGTTCGAATCCAGCCCTGGCACACCAAAACAACAATGATGGCTGCAACCAAAAAATAGCCAGGTGCTGTGGCAGGTGCCGTGGCAGGCGCCTGTGGTCCCAGCTACTTGGGAGGCTGAGGCAGGAGACTTGCTTGAGCCCAGGAGTTGGACCTGGCCTCGGCCAAAATAAATAAATAAAAAATAGAGAAATCAGCTGGATGCCGTGGTATGAACCTGTAGTCCCAGCTGCTTGAGGGGCTTAGGCAGGATGAGTCTTTGAGCCCAGGAGTTTGAGGTTGCTTAACCTAGGCAGATGCCACAGCACAGGGCAACAGAATAGCCTGGGCAACAGAATAAAACTCTGGTTCAAAAATTTTTTTTAAAAAGCTACTACATAAGCCCATAAATACATGTGATTCAGTGGTGTAAACTACTTTTGAAAATTCTGTATTCCCCTCTTGGATATTCACAATTGTATATTGAAGGCTCTGAGAAGTCCTGCTACAGGGGAATCCTCTTTAACATGGTTTAATCTGGAGTTTCTCAGACTAATTTGACCACAAAAATATTTTTGGTTGCCACGAGATATCCACTAACATAACCTTAGAACTGACGTTCCAAAGAGTATTGTTGGGAAATGCAGATTAGCCTATTTCCTAGATAAGGGAATTGAGGTTAAGAGAAGTTAAGTAATTTGGACAACAGACTCCTTTGTGACACAGCTAGATCTAAACTCAGGTTCCCCAAATTCCTGATGGTCCAGTATTCTTTACATCTTAACACACCATCACCTATGTGAGTCAGGTCCTAGGGGTGCTGAAAAACAGCAGGAAATGGCTTAAAAATTTTTATTAGGTGCTCACTTTGGCAGCACATATACTAAAATTGGAACGATACAGAGAAGATTAGCATGGCCCCTGTGCAAGGATGACAAGCAAATTCGTGAAGCGTTCCATATTTTTTACCATTCAATAAAAAAAAAAGAAAAAAATTTTTATTAGAAAACATTTCTATGCATGCAAGTTATTTATACATGCGTTGCAGCTTATGAAAAGGAATCTTCAAAGAACCCTGTAGGGTCCTCCTCAATTACAGCTCCCGTTTTATCACTGTTCTCATCATACACTTGCTTTTCTTTATAGTTTGACTACATACATATATGTGTGTGTATATCCCTAAAATACATTATTCTATTTCACAGAGTGGAATCTTTAATGAATGGTATTACTTAAGTATTATTCTGTGACTTGCAAGGTTTTGCTTATTAATTTTGTGAGATTGTTCCATGTGAATCAGTGTAGCTACAACTCATTCATTGCAGTATAGAATTTCATTGTGTGATTATATCACAATTTACTATTCATTCTCCTGTCAATTGGTATTTGAGCTGTTTCCTTCTTAGTCCATTAATGTTGGCATAACAAAATTGGTCCATTTTGTTGCTATAACAAAATACCTGAGACTGTATCATTTATAAAATGTGAAACTCTCTTTTTCACAGTTTTGGAGGTGGGGAAATTCAGATCAAGATGTCAGCAAGTTTGTTGTCTGGGAAGGGCTAGTCTCTGCTTCCAAAATGGCACCTGGATGCCGCAGCCTATAGAGGAGAGGAAGGCTGTGTCCTCTCAAGGCAGAAGTGAGAGAAGGGCATCAAGGGGCCAGACTCCCTCCATCAAACCCTGTTACAGTGGCATTAATATATTCATGAGGGGCTCGGCGCCTATAGCTCAACCGGCTAAGGCACCAGCCACCTACACCTAAGGTGGCGGGTTCGAATCCCCAGCCCGGACCCACCAAAAAATGACACCTGCAACCAAAAAAAAATAGCCGGGTGTTGTGGTGGGCGCCTGTGGTCCCAGCTACTTGGGAGGCGGAGGCAAGAGACTCACTTGAGTCCAGGAGTTGGAGGTTGCTGTGAGCTGTAATGCCACAGCACTCTACCCAGGGGGACAGCTTGAGGTTCTGTCTCAAAAAAAAAAAAAAAAAAATATATATATATATTCATGAGGGCAGAGCCTGAATGACCTTGGTATCTCCCATAAGGCCCCGCCTCCTAACATTGCTGCACTGGGGATTGTTTCCAACACATAACTTTTGGCGAATATGTACAGAAAATAGCATCTTCCCTTTCTCTTTTAGTTTATTATATACACCTGTGGATTGTTTTATATGTACACACATGTACAAGCACACCTGCTAATGTGCCTCTAAGTTATAAGCTAGAGAAATCGCTGAGTTAAAGCATGCACCCACCTTCAGTTTTACTAGAGAATATGAAATTACTGTTCGGTTTATATTCTTACCAATAGCACATGAGGGTTTCCATTGTCCTACATCCTTACCAACATTATCTTGCGAGACAATTTTTTTTTTGAGACAGTCTCATTATGTCACCCTCAGTAGAATGCTGTGGCGTCACAACTCACAGCAACCTCAAACTCCTAGGCTTATACAATTCTCTTGCCTCAGCCTCCCAAGTAGCTGGGACTACAGGTGCCCGCCACAACGTCCAGCCCCAGTGTATGTGGCTGGCACCCTAGCCGCTGAGCTAAGCCCTCGCCAGACATTTTTAAAAAACTTTATGTTATGGAATATTGCATTTTTTTCTTTCTTTTTTTTTTTTTTTTTGAGACGGAGCCTCAAGCTGTCCCCCTGGGTAGAGTACTATGGCATCATGCTCACAGCAACCTCCAACTCCTGGGCTCAAGCGAGTCTCCTGCCTCAGCCTCCCAAGTAGCTGGGACCACAGGCGCCCGCCACTACGCCTGGCCATTTTTTGGTTGTAGCCATCATTGTTGTTTGGCGAGTCCCGGGCTGGGGATTCAAACCCGCCACCTTAGGTGTATGTGGCTGGCACCTTAGCTGCTTGAGCCATAGGCGCCAAGCCAGAAACTCTTGATATTAGATGATACAGTGGAATAGAAAGTTGGCTTGTTTTCGTTACGTTATGTTTTGGGGGGTATACTTTGATTATAAGCTGGAAATGTAAGTTTTAAAGGATAGCACTTCCTTTAGCAGATGCATGCATTCTTCTTTATTTTAAAAGTCATGTTCAGGCAGATATGAAATTGGTATACACAGTTGTCTCTGCAGATATTTTGTTAACAACAGTTAATATGTCAAGAAGTAATCCACTTATTCTCTCTCCCATATAATATTAAGTGTTTTAAATAATCTTCTTGTTTGTTTGTTTTAACATTATAGCTCCTCCCTGGATAATATGAGTCTATAGAATTTGGTTACACTGTTTGCATTTGTTATATAATCTTTATTTGCATATGCTTTATCCTTGTAAACTGAAGGGAATAGAGCAGAAAATATTGAAGGGATGCTATTTAGTTTAAATAGTATTTGTCTTACTCTTAAGACTTATTCTTATTTTCCTTTCTGTAGTAGCTTATAGAATAAGTGATATTTCATCAATCATAATGTCCCCCCTCCTTCCCCTCATTCCTATCTCTGGAATAGGAACATACCATGTAGTCTCTGCAGCTTGGTTGGCAGCATTTTTAATTTTCAATGTTGAAGTCCCCATTTTACTCGGGTGTGCCTACAACCTCTTCACTGGTACCCGCGGTTTCTGACTGAAGTCCCCATGTCACCCGGGTGTGCCTGCTTCCGCTTCATTCGCCCCGGGGGTTTCTTTTTTTTGATATGGAGCCTCAAGTTATTTCCCTGGGTAGAGTGCCATGGCTTCACTGCTCACAGCAACCACCAACTCCGGAACTCAAGCGAGTCTCCTCCCTCAGCCTCCCAAGTAGCTGGGACCACAGGTGCCCGTCACAACGCCTGGCCATTATTTTTTTTTGGTTGCAGCCATCATTGTTGTTTGGAGGTCCCATGCTGGAGATTCGAACCCACCAC
>CAUYTI010002337.1:0-15926 GCA_963575145.1 Galago senegalensis | reverse complement strand
TCAGCCTCCCAAGTAGCTGGGACTACAGGCGCCCGCCACAACGCCTGGCCATTTTTTGGTTGCAGCTGTCATTGTTGTTTGGCAGGCCCGGGCTGGGGATTCGAACCCGCCACCTTAGGTGTATGTGGCTGGCGCCTTAGCTGGTTGAGCTATAGGCGCGGAGCCTCTTTTTAATTTTTCATTTCACTCTTTAAAATGGAATTGATGAAAGTTTTTTCCTGAAAGTAGAACCTTCTCAGTGTTTTGAAACATTTCTTTGAAGGAACTAAATTCAGTTTTTAAAATTATCATTGCAGTTGACTTCTGTTTAGCAAATGATTTTGAAGCCCTAATACCCTACTTATTTCAAATGATATTTAGTGCAATAAAACACATATAAAACAGAGGAGTCTGATCAGTCCCTTGAATTTTTTAGACTGTTGTTTGAAGGAGGCTTTTGTTTTATAAAAATGTACATTAAAAAAGAGATGCAGTTGAGGGCGGCACCTGTGGCTCAAAGGTGTAGGGTACCAGCTCCACATGCCAGAGTGGTGGGTTCAAACCCAGCCCTGGCCAAAAACTGCCAAAAAACAAAAAAAAAGATGCAGTTGAATGGTTTGTGTTCTTTTTATTCTACTACCCAGAAATGTGATAAAATATCATTATGCTAATGAGTTTTCAAAACAACTCTCATATTTTTAAAATTTTTTTTTTTTTTGAGACAGAATCTTACTATGTCTCCCTCCGTAGAGTGCTGTGGTGTTACAGCTCACAGCAACCTTAAACTCTTGGGCTTTAGCGATTCTCTTGCCTCAGCCTCCTAAGTAGCTGGGACTACAGGCGCCGGCCACAATGTCCAGCTATTTTTTGTTGCAGTTGTTATTGTTGCTTAGCTGGCCTGGGCTTGGTTCGAACCTGCCAGCCTTGGTGTATGTGGCTGGCGCTGTAACCACTGTGCTGTGGGCGCCAAGCCACTCTTAGAATTTTCTAAGATAGCTCTACTGTGTCTGTTCAGCATTAATAAAGATTTATTTACCAAAGATCCTTTTTTGTATTTCCTTTTTCACCATGTTTGTCATAACTTGTGTCGCCTACAGTGTTCTGAATGGTATAACCAAGAAGTAATAAGTAATTTGTAGAATTACCTTCATGAGATGGCTAACACACTCTTGATATAAATACTATCCCTTTCTGAATACAAAAACATTATAGAGGACTAAACATGTTTGTGTATGTGTATGTGAAAGAGAAAGAGTGAGGATTGGGAATAGTATTTTAACCCTGATTTTTATTTAGTTTTATGCCTTGTGCTGTATTTTTTTCTGTATAGTTATTCAGATATGAAAATTATAGAGTATGTTCCTAACCTCTGGGAACAGAGATGTGCTCAGAGGGCCATAGGTTATAAATGGAAATTATATTATCCCTAGCCATTAACAATAGGAAGGACCTTTGGAATAGAAAACATGAATATATGATGTATTTTATAATTATATAATTTATAATTCCAATGACTGTTGAAAAGCAGGACTCTACTGTGAAGGCTATGTTAACCAGTTTGATAAAATATTATTCAAATTGTATATAAAACCAGCATATTGTACCTCTGATTGCCTTAATGTACACAGCTATGATTTAATTTAAAAAAAAAAAGCAGGACTCTGTTGTTCATTCACTGATGTTTAAGATTTCAATGTTTTAGTTTTATAATGATATTTATCACTGTATCTTTATACTTATTAAACATAAGATTAGAGATTATGTTTTGAGATCTGGAAATAGGTTAAATGCTAAATTAAAAGAAACATGGTTGCTATGTTATTATTTATTGGCCATTTATTATTGCAAATGTAAATTGTAAGAGAAAATTTAGAATTTACTTTGATTTAGAAGACAAAGAGCTTTACTGGCATCTTGATTATTTTTTAAAATGTCTTAAAGGGGAATTATATTAATCCAGTTATTTCTAATTTTTCCAGAGTACTTGGTATAAATGAATGGCAGAATACAGGGTTCCAATATGATGTCATCAGCTGCTTGAATCTGTTGGACCGCTGTGATCAGCCCCTGACTTTGTTAAAAGATATCAGAAGTGTTTTGGAGCCAACTAGAGGCAGGGTCATCCTTGCCTTGGTCCTACCCTTCCATCCTTATGTAGAAAACGGTAAGTGTGGTCAGGCTATCTCTTTCTAGGGATATGTATTTATTGGTTTGTATAATTTTATGCTGTGCACAATTAAACATTGTCTAGTGTTTCTTAGAAGAGCCTGGAATTTCAAATAATACAATTAATCCATGTTAAATATTACTTGGTTAATGTTCATCTTAAGGTGGACTTTATAGACCTCTAACACTCCCTTTGCAGTGGTAATAATTAATACTCAACTGAGTTTCAGTCCTAAAGATTGAAAGCCTAAAGCAGGGGTCCTCAAACTTTTTAAACAGGGGCCAGTTCACTGTCCCTCAGACCATTGGAGGACCGGACTGTGGGTCTGGGACAAGTTAGCTGCTAAGCAGGACAGGCAGTGGCGGCAAAAACACCTGGCAGGTCAGATAAATGTCCTCGGTGGGCCTCAGTTTGAGGACCCCTGGCCTAAAGTGTGTCTTTTATCTCTGCTTTTAAGTGCAGCCTGAACCGTATATATGTTAGTTTATAAATTGAATTAAGCAATAACTGATGCCTTTTAATCTACTCATACAGTTGTTAAATGTCACAGCGGTCTAGTTTTACATTTTTCATCTTTTGTCACAGACTGTGAAAATGATAAACACTGTTATCTTTCTCTTTTAAAGACCATTTGTGTTGGAGCATGTATCAATTTCTCTGTATAACATTTGATTTTTTGATGGCATAGTTTTGCTCTTCAGCAATATTGAAGGAAGAATATATTTGAAGAAATGGGTTGATTTTACATCATTTCATATTTACTGTGACTGCTGGTAATTAGGGTCACAGTGTCGCATAATTCATAGTTTTAGCTTATGTGGTTTGTATTTTAGGTCATCTTCAAGTTTCTTGCATTCTTGTAAGTTAATATATATTAATATAAAAACTATTTATTACATAAGTAATACATGTTACTACTTAAAAATCTTTAGTTTTTCTACTCTGCTACCTAGTTTGACCTTGGCTTCAAAAACTTAAAAGCTCACAGACATTTTAAAGAAATCCATTACTATCTTGCAAGTGTTTAAATACCACGAAAATCTCTGTCTTAAGGAATAATGCTCATGTTTCTTATAACCACAGAGTTCTGTGTGGATGTGTATTACCACTGCTTTCTCCTTAGTTTCTTCTTGTCCTTATCTGCCACTTTTTGCCCCCTTGCCCCCAGGCCCTAGTTCCTTCAGATTCAATGCTTGTTTTAACATTTACCAAATGGTTTCAGATTTGTGTTGACGGTGGGGAAAATGGGGAATTCTTGAGATACGGAAGGGAATGGAAGAGAACAGGTAGAACAGACCTCTCCACTTCCATCTTAAATTGCCATTTTTGCATTCTTGCTGTTGAATGGTTTGTCATGATAAAGAAGAAATCTGCTTTAAGTTCCTGTCTATAAATCATGTATATGTTGCACAGTTTTGAAAAAATCCGAGTACATGTCCTTGGTAATGCAGCAGCCTGACCTTATTCCCTGGGTAATTAAGCCTCAGCTTCATCTTTCTGCATTGCACTCTGTAGTCATCAGGTGGTAAGGTCCTGGCTTCCTGTGTCCTGTAGGGCAGCCGCATGATAGAACTTTAATGCTACTTCCTGGCATAGCAGGAGGTGGAAGAGCAGGGGGAAGAAACATCAGTCTAACCGTGGCTTTTATTTCCTTGTGTTTCTGACACTAAAAGTTGAGAGGAAGTCAAACTAGACAAGAGGGCAGTCTCCATCAAGGATTGGAAACTAGCTCCTTGATTGTGGATGCACAGAGCTGCCTGTTGAGTCTAAGGATTCTGGCACATGACACATTGCAAACCTGAGACTAGACGCCTTGTTGCTATGGGTGACCTTTAGTGACCTATAAATTTTGAGACTACTCCATGGTACTCTATTACTGCTTCCTTTTTCTAAGTCACTAATTAGATCCTGATGATTTCCATGCGAAACTGTGTGAAGACTGGAAGGTGGAAAATGGTTTTGCCGTGGGAATTCATGAATACTGGGCTTTTTAAAGGATAGCCGAGTATGCTTTGCAGACTTGGTTTAATTAATTAATTAATTTTGGGGGGTTTAATTTATTTTTTAACAAAAGCAGTTGTAGGTGAAATGATTACTTGTCTAATTTTTTTTTGATAATAAATGTCTTGAAATCGAAACACTTGCAATTTTGTAACTTAGGTTAAGTTGGGGAAAAACAAAACGCAAAAGTACATCTTTCTAATACATCAATACGGTTTATTTGGTTTACTGACCCCACTTTTGGTTAGGGGTTGTTAAATCTAGTGAGAACCTAGTGACCTAGTCCATGCAAATATAAGTATGTACGAACATTAAAAAATTATTTATACAACCCTTTGGCAACTTTCTCACTTTTTCCTGGGGTCATGGTCTGGTTATGGTAGACGTGTTTAGTCCTAAAGTTCTCATCAGTCTAGGTATTGAGAATTGTTTTAGGTGCCCCCCTCAAAAAGGAAAAATGTATACCAAGAAAAGGAAAACTATATTGTACAATTCAAATTTTAGTGATGTTTAATTTTTCAAAATTGTGACTTTCATTAAAAGGTAATTCAGACCAGGCGTGGTGGCTCATACCTATATTCCTAGTACTCTGTAAGGCCAGAGCACTAGGGTGGATTGCCCTGAGCTCAGAGGTTTGAGACCAGCCTGAGCCAGAGTGAGACCCCATCTCTACCAAAAGCTGGGTGTTGTGGGGGGCACCTGTAGTCCTAGCTACTTGGGAGGCTGAGGCAAGAGAATTGCTAAAGGAAGAAAAGAAAAAATAAATAATAAAATTTTAAAAAAAGGAAACTTCAAACTGAGACAAGTGAAAGCCAGTTGAAAGCAAAATTCAGGAAAAAAAGAAGGTAATTTAGGGTAAAAATAGCTTAAGCAGGTCAAGAGGGGTATACAGTGAAGAGTTTCTCATCTACTCCAGTTCACAATATTATTCATGTATCTTAAATATTCTTCAAAAGATAGTCTGCAGAAATATAAGTATGTACATAAAAAAATTATACAAATAGAAACCCATATGCTTTCATTGCCTTTTCCCACTTAAATGTATCCAAGAAAGTATTTCTTAGTAGCATGCACTGTCATTGGGTGTAAGCAGTAATGTGTCGGAGCTGATTGGGACTGACTCATGGGATCTGACTTTTATATTGCTAGGAATTAAGCAAACTGGTTGGTAAATGTGGCTAGTATTAAAATTGACCATGGTGTGAGTATACCATGGAAATTAGCAAACACTAAAAATGGCCTTCTCCTTCTCAGAGCTGGTTGTTAACTTCAAGTTGGGTGTAACACCTTTACTTGAGGAGACTGAGTTTATGTACTTCTAGATACTGCAGTTGGCAGACTCTTTTGTCTTATTTCCAACTTTAATGAAAATATTTCTACTTTAAATATTATGTCAGCTTTCGACTTGAGATTGCTATTGTTTGGCTGGTGATAGTAATGTCTTTTATATCCTGTTTTATTAAGAACTTTAAAGATCAGGAATCAATACTGAATTTTGTCACCTGAGTTTTCAACATCTCTGGAGATGGTCACGTTGTTTTTCCTTCCTTGACTTATTAAATTAATAGCTCTTTTCTAATGTATTTGTCCGCCTTTGCATTTCTGGCCTTAAACCTGATAGCTTTTTTTTTTTCCTCCTAAGACAGAGGGTCTCACTCCGTTGCCCATGCTAGAGTGCAGTGTAGAGTAATCATTAGCTCATTGAGACTTTGAATTCTTGGGTTCAAGCAACCTCCTGAGTAGCTGGGACTACAGTTGTGTACCACCCTGCCTGGCTCATTTTTAAAATTTTTCATAGAGGTAGAGTTTGCTATGCTATTCTTGGGGTGAAGTGATCCTCTTGCCTTCCAAAGTTTTGGGATTACAGTTGTAATCTACTATTGGGCCTGGCCAATAGTTCTTTTCTTTTTTTAATGGATCACTAGATTCTATTTACAAAAATTCAAAATAAAAATAGAAGCATGAGGCTTGGCTCTTGTAGCACAGTGGTCATGGCATTGACCACATGTACCGAGGCTGGTGTGTTCAAACTTAGCCCAGGCCAGCTAAAACAACAATGACAACTGCAGCAGAAAATAACCAGGTGTTGTGACAGGTGCCTGTATACCCAGCTACTGGAGGCTGAGGCAAGAGCATTGCTTGGGCCCAGGAGTTTGAGGTTGCTGTGAGCTGTGATGCCACAGCATTCTACCGAGGGTGAGAAGGTTTCATCTAGGGGGTAACATTTGAGCTTTGTAGTCTGAAGCATTTTACTAGGCAGAGGGGAACAGCATATGCAAAAGCATGAAGGTATGAACAAGATCTGGGGTTAGGGTAGGGTGAGTTTAACACAAAGATAAGGTATAAAAGAGAACTTTGTATGATAGTATGGCACTTAATTAATATTGTTGGCTCAATGGATAAATAAGAGAATGAATATTATATATATCAGGCACTCTTAATAAATGACCCAATGGAACTCCTTTCTTTTGGAAAGCAGATTCCTTAAAAATCAATCTTTGAAATATAGTTCTTGCTTGTATTTGGACAAAGGCATATTCTGAATCAAATACTAATTTATCTTAAAGATTTCTGTCTCTTAGTTAGCTACAGAAATAACAGTGTATTTTCAGCCCTGGAATTAAGTACCAAAATGTAATGACTCCCAGAAATGGAAAGTAAATAATCTAATTCTACCTACTTCTATTCATCCAGATGAAATTAGTGCTTACTGAGGTTTTTTTTCTTTTTGCTATCTAGTTTATTTCACCTGAAGTATTAGCATTTCTATTTATATTGCTATTTATGCCACTGTTTAATTTCTGGTTTTGTTTATAAAGTACAGACATATCCACACATACATAGCATATGCTATACATAACACACATACAGCGTACACATGTGCATGTACACTCATGCACACACACACACACACACACAAACAAAATGAGGTCACATGTTTCCTCCTCTCCTCTTTCCATTTTTCTGGGGCACAAGTACTTAGAAGGTTTGGTATCACTGATTTAAGCCATCAATGCAAAACTATTTCAAAGGGATCTTAAAATATTTAAAAATTGTATCTAGGTTTTTAAAAGAACATACCTCATTTAATACTAGTTTTAAAGAAACATTTTAATGAAACATTTAGTGAAATATAGTAGGTGTAATTCATGTGTAATAATAAATACACCCTTGTGCTTTAGATTTTTTACATCAAAGTTGCCTGCAAAGAATAATCCATATCATGTTTTCTTAGTGAAGTGGTAATGAATTCTACAAATACCTTTGCTATACCCAGACCCCTCATCTGATAATCTCCTCCCTGTCTCAGTTTGTTAAAAATCAGTATTGCAAATGTACTTGTAAAGCCCATGCGAGCTGCATGTGCTGGTTATTTGGCACAACACTGACATCTAGAGTCAGTTGTGGCTTATTTCTGAGGTTTTCTCTAACCCGCTTTGATTTCCTATATTTGGGCTCTAATATTCTTAACTCTAGTCTGTATCCTCGCTTTTTGCTGGTAACATACTGTAATTTACTTTGCATACCCTGTTAGGCAAGTGTGCACTGTACCATTGCCCATTGTGCTACACCATTGTAACGATACCATTACAGTATCAGAGGAAATAATTTCCTCACTGAGTACTTTTCAAAATGAATTTCTCTACTTTAATTGTATCATTTCTACAACTCAGAAAGACAGTTCTTCCACTCAGTGTTGAGGCATGTGGTTTGACTTCAAATCTTCAGGGTAGCAGTCATCACACACTTTATTATAATGTTGACCAAAACAAATTTACAGTACATGTTATAAAAGTTTTTGAAAACGTTAGCTTAAAATTTTCTTGGTGAATTAGGAAAAGATTTTTCAGTTGTATTTTGTTGGCTGTAGTATTTTTGTAGTTACTATAGTTACGGTTTCCTTACTCTCTGGCATCCTTCTTTGCAGATGTTGTCTTTTCCATTTACCTTTGATTGTTTTTTTAAGACTTGATTAGTGTGTGTCTGTTAAGTGCTACCATAGCTTCTGGAGTTGGATTTTCAGTGATGTAAAATAAAATGCTTCTATGGTCTTTCATAGTTGAAAAGCGCTCTTCTGTTTTCGTAAGCGTTGTCTTTCTCCTGCAATGGTAAACAGTAAGCCATGTTTAAGGCTATGTAACCAGTGATCTCATCCTCCAAGCAACACAGAAGCCTAATGGCTAGCTTGCATTTTGGATCCTAAGTATCCTTACAGTAGTCTTAAAGGTCAGGTTACTGTCTTCCTTATCTATTTAGAATAGGATGTGGGAACTGACATATAATTTTCTTGTCCAGATGCTATTGTCAAAATCCTGGCTGTGAGCTCTCTGAAATTCTTACTTCCAGGTCTGCCTTCAGCTCACTTACTTTCGCCTCTTTGTTGAAAAAAAATCCCAGCCTCGATAAGAATAAAATATGCACAGGCATTTATAATCATTCAGTGTGGCATCCTAGGTAATTAGACCATGCATCATATTTATGTGTTTGTATATACACTAAAGGATGAAATGAATATTTGGATGGTATTCTCTCCTTGGCAAAAATCCTTTTTAAAAGTTAGATTAAAAAATGTATCTTATTTGCTGGGCATTGTGGCGGGTGCCTGTAGTCCCAGCTACTTGGGAGGCTGAGGCAAGAGAATCGCTTAAGCTGAAGAATTTGAATTTGAAGTTGCAGTGAGCAGTGATGCCACGGCACTCCACCGAGGGCAACATAATAAGACTCTGTCTCAAAAAAAAAAAAAAAAAAAAAAGGTGTGTGTGCATATGTACACACACACATACACATATATATGTATGTCTCATATCAGTTTCCTGTTGCATTTGCCATTTGGCTGCTATTTAAGAGGAAAATATCTTTACTAATATATAAATTCACATTGTTTTGTTTTATGTTTTAAATCTGAGCTATCTGATCATGCATCATGGAAATGAAGTACTTGTCCTACTAGTTCTATAGCAGCATCTTGTTTAAAAACCCTGTTTCAATACTTTAAAGAAACAATGTTATAAACAATGCAATAATGTCACTCTAACTCCAATGACTGAAGAAATACTCATTTTTTATCTTATTAGCTTCATCTTTTCTAATGTGAATTTATTTTTGCTTTATCAGTAACAACTAATTTTTCTTCATAATTTGAAGAAAATATTGATCCACAAATGTTTGCAATGTCTACTTAGTGCCTATTACTGCATGTGAGATTCTGTATATCTTAACCCATTTTAAAAAAGCATCCTTGTCTGTTTTGAGAACATTGACTATGTCCACTGTGTTTCTGAAAGTTTCCATGTCACTAAGATACCAGGCTGGGGCAATTTAATGCTGTATCAGAGGTTCTTTGTTACGTATTTATCAAAACAGGTTCTGTATAAAAATTTATTTTATATGAAAGTCCTCTTTTAGACTGTAAAAGAAAACATCGTTATTGGTAGCTCGTTGGCAGCTTCGTTTCTTTCAGACACGCTTTATATCTGTATTTGGTTTTTAAAATACCGTATTTTACACTTACAAGTTGTGGGCTTGTTTCCACGTATCTCTTATGGTAGAGTTCTTGAGCAATTTCCTGAAAAATACGCCGAGCACTCTTCTTCTGTAAATACGAATGAGAAAAAAATGTTTTTCTTTGAGGACTATTAGCAATGATTGTTGCATCAGAGCTTTTTCTTTCTTAGAAACTACTCCCCTTCACCTATACCCTATACCTACAGTTAACTGTTTTGTATTTTGATTACATTAAATTGAATGTGTGGTTGCAAACTGTCAAATTTAAATCACAGTTTACCACTTGAGATTATATTATCTTTGAGTTTTTCAATAATAGGAAAGAAACATTAGCTTTTATGGCTGAAAGTTAACCCCATGGTATTCTCTATTTCTTAAAATGTTTTAGATTTCAAATAGTTACAGCCAGGCACAATTTAAAAAAATATTTTGCAAGTGTTAGTCTGTACCTTTTGGGAATCTTCTTTTGTTTCTTTGTTTCTTAGAGTATTAGATTTTGACTGCTGAGAAGGAAAGAAAGGTATATAAAACATCTTATGCATTCGCAATTGTGTCAAATAATTTCATACCATATTAAGATTAACTTAATATTGAAATTATACACAATAAGAGATCATTTTTATCATTTCTTAGGTGCTTTTATTCCATTAAGAAACTAAATGAACGACTCAGTTGATTGCAGGATTTATAGTATTCGTACCATTTACATGTACATACCCTGTCTTATAACATATGCTCAGCCAAAGCATATGCTCTTTGTCCATAACTTTAGGCCTTCTTGCATATTTTAAGGCAGCTTCTAGTCTCTTTATTATAACCCCTTTTTGTTCTTAAAGACTATTCTTAGGGCTTCATATATAACAATAATGTTCACTCCACCCCCTCGCCTCTCACTCCAGCAGCAGAAAGATAGCATGGAAGATGGGTCCTTCTTTAAAGCCCATGTATTACTAGGCTTTAAAGAGAAAACCCCATAAATTGTGTCCTCTGGTTAATCATTTCAGTGATGAGAATTTATGCCTTCTTTTATAGCCCTATCCTGCAGGTGATGTTCCCTGCAGATGCAAAGGAAGATGTTAATTAGGTAAGCTATTTCTGAGGCTCATAACTTGTGGAAAGACAGAAACTATTTTCCTTATGGTAACATTGAAGGTTATGGGAACATTCAGTGCAAGAAAATGTGACTTACTTTGTAGAAGAGTATGAAGATGACACATACACCAATAATGTAGATAGAGAGCAGTGACAGGAGCGCTATCAGGAAACTCTGTACTTCTTTACTGAGAAGCTTAATTTCTTAATTACAAAAACAAAAAGAAACAGTCACCACTGAAGCACATTCTTGCATGTACACATATAAAATGTAACCGATGCTGCATGTTAGAGGTGAAACGTGAACTTACTCTGCTTGCCAATGATATAAAGATTTGTTCAGAGTTTCTTCATTCAAAAGACACTTAGGTATTTGATAGTTAAAATTAGCTCATCACTTCTTTTAATACATTATACCAAAAATGTTACTCATTTTTAAAAATAATGCTAAGAGTCACTTTTTATGTAAAGCATTACTTGGAGTTAGGTGAACATTTCAAGACAGTTTGTTCAAGGGCATTTAAAATTTCTTTTGGTAGAATGGTGACCAAGTGCCATCAAGGGTCTCCTTATGCAGTCAAGACATTTCCATATGTGTTGGTTAATGCTGACATTGATAGCCTTGGAATTGGTTAGTGTGCATAGCTGTGTAGTGCAGTCTGTAAGTGCACCTGAGAAGGCCATAGCTGAGAGTCACAGTGCTCAGCACTTGCTTAAAAGATAGGCATTGTTACTGTTACATGTACTCGTCCTTCTCTATAATAAAGTTCTGGAAGTAAAATTATCAAATTCACTTTTACATTCAGAATTTCTCTCTCCTAATAGAAAGTATCCTGTGCTCTAGGTAGAAATTAAGTTACATTCTGTATCTTCAAGTACCTGATTATTTAAAGTACAAAATACAATTATGTTTGTAATTATTACTCAAATAACCTATACTTTCCAACTAAATATCCCACAGATGTTTATCCTATGAACTCAATGTGTACAACATACATTTTTATTTGTGAAACTAATGAATTAACTACATCTATCCAACTCTGAAAGAAAAAGTTTCAGTTCTAAATTAGGAGCTCTATAGAAAAGTCAGGAGATTTCGTTTTCTGTCTTCACACAGCCTCATTTCTGTTCATAAAAGGCTTGTGATTGTAAAGATCTTCCTCTCTCTATAAGTCATTTGTCCTTTTGATTAACTTTTTTTCTGAGACAGAGCCTCAAGCTGTTGCCCTGGGTAGAGTGCTGTGGCATCACAGCTCAGAGCAACCTCCAACTCCTGGGCTTAAGCGATTCTCTTGCCTCTGCCTCCCAAGTAGCTGGGACTACAGGTGCCTGCCGCAACGCCCGGCTATTTTTTGGTTGCAGCCATCATTGTTGTTTGGTGTGCCTGGGCTGGATTTGAACCTGCCAGCTTAGGTGTATGTGGCTGGTGCCTTAGCTGCTTGAGCCGAAGATGCTGAGCCTGATTAACATTTTTTTTATAGAAGGCTAATGTGGTAAAAAAAAAAAAAAAAAAAGAAGGCTAATGTGGTGAGAGAGGTAGGAACCTGCGGCCTCAAGGTCACATGTGGCCCTCCAGATCCCCAAGTATGGCCTGTTGAGTAAATCCACACTTCATAAAACAAATCTTTTTATTAAAAGGATTTGCTCTGTAAAATTTAGATTCTGTCATAAGGTTGCATTCAAGGATCCAGAGGGTCACACATGGCTTCAAGGCTACAGGTTCCCCACTCCCTGAGAATAAACTAAAGTTAAATGACATTTGAATAGCCAAAGCCCATTAGGATACCCCTGGTAGCTAAAAAGCAGCAATTATACTACTGGACAATTTCAGACCCTCAGAGTCATATTATAAAAACTGAAGGACTAGTTGATTTTCAACTTGTTTTAATGATCTTAGTGCTCTTGGTTTTTAAGGAAAGACATCCAAAAAAGGAGTTACTGCTCTTCTCTTTCTTCATCCAGAATTATGTGAAACTTTTTCTCTGAAATTTCTTTAATCTGTGATTACTCAAGGGAATGACTTGGTGACATTAAGGATAGGATTCAGCTAGGTTTGATGTCTTCACTTGGGTGAGGAATTGTCATGGGGTTTAGCAAATCTCAGAATGCCAGAGCCATCACTTCTAGTTCTTTGATGTCCAGGCAGAATGGGAAGGTTCAGGATCCTCCAGTGGCTTCTCTGCAAATTTGTGCTAATTCTCCATAAGGCATATTTTCTCTGGTCCCAAACATTGTCATCATTTATGTTTCTCTAGAGCCTTGTTCTAGGTGGTACATACGAGATCAGTTTCTGAGAAAGCTGATTGTTGTGCATCACAAATTTCCCTTGGTATGGTACACTAAATCATTGTAATGTACAGAAGGATGAATGTGTCGGCCCTCACGAGTAAATTCTGGATGAGAGAGAGAGAGAATATAGCACCTGCACACCACTGACTCTGTGGATGTTGAGAAGTGGGGTTGGAGGAGTTCTTTTAATCCAAATCTCATGACAACTTGTGCTCAGATCATGCCCTCCCTGACTGGGGTATGAAGTTAGCAAACATATCTCATGATTTCTGCATGTAAGTAAGTGCCATAATAATGATTTTAAAGGTCTGAGCAAAATGCAATGATGCATTGAAATAAAGCTGAACGGACTGACCTCTTACTACCAGCGTGGTCCCTCCTCCAGTTTGCTTAGCTCTCGGTCCTGGTGCATTAGCAAACGCTATTCCACAGATGTAAATTGCACTGTCATTTGCAGTCACTCTGTTTACAGTGAGGGACACTTGGTTTTCTGCCAAGGTTTCCCTTACTGTAAATTTGTCAGCTTCACTTCTGCATCCACTCAAGCACAGGTTCTCAGGCTGGCGAGCTCCGTAGCGAAACCACAGGCTTGTTGGATGTGCTGAAGGGCATCCAGTAGCAGAGAAGGTGCACTCTATGGTGACAGCCTTTTGAGTGTAGTCCACTTCTAGGTAATGTGGTTGTGTGATAGAGACAGTACAGGCACCCACAGCACCTGCGGGAGGAAGCAGATGGTGGTTGAGTGGAGTCGGCTTCTCATTTCACTTTGCCTGTGCTTGTGTTTTACTGAAGTTTTTGGGCTAGGAAACCCAAATCACATAAGACTACATAAATGGATGCCAGTGGTCCTCACTTGTCCTAACTCCTTGTGTTTCTGGCATTCTGGCATTTACCTGCTGGTTTGTGTGATGTCTGGTTACCTGAGGACAGTCCCAGAGAGGTTCTAGTGAAATCAGTGTCATGAGCAGAGGTATCTGGCATCAGGAGTTTGGGGTCTAGGTGTACATCCTTGCTACTTACAAGCTTTCCTTTGATCTGTGCAGATCACATGATCTCCCAGCCCTCTTGCTCATCTATACCCCTCACCTCACGGGATTGTTTTCAGTGTGGTGACCTGTATCAAAGTTTCTCATACAAATGTTGCTGCCACTGATTGAGCACATGAGCAGTAGTGATGTTTTGGCTTTGTGGAGGTTGGGATTGCTAGGAATTGATGGCAGTTCACAATTGCTTCTTTGTGAGCCTGCTGTCCCTTCGGGAAACATGATAAAAGGCAAGATGTACACCTGTGGAAATTCAGCACTGGCTTACCCTACAATGTCTTTGATTACCAGGCAGAGGCCAAATAAGCTAGCCATGCTATGGCTAGGCAGATTTCATTTCTTCCTGGCACGTGTACACTGCTGTGTGGGTCCTTGTAGCATTTCTCTTATTTGATTACCAATATTGTGATAAAGAATGTAGACTTGAGTTTAGATCCTGTCTTAATCTCAAGCCATCTTTCAGATGAAGTTTTAAAAAGGGAGACTAAGGAGCTGGGCACAATGGCATGTGCCTATTGAGAGGCTAAGGTGGGAGGATTACTTGAGGTCAGCTTGGGTAACACAGCAAGACCCCGTATCTATAAAAGAAATACTTCAAAAAAAAAAAAAAAGAGAGGGAAGCTGACTTTTAACACTTTCTTTTAAGAACTAGCAGCATAGGATAAAGTAAATATTTGCAACTTGGGAGTTTCATTGGGAGTTTCATATCTGTACTTATTTCCAGCTTCCACGAAATTAGTATGTGTGTGAGAGAAAACCAGTTACAGTGGTTCCCTGTGGAAGCAGGACCTGTGAGGAAACTGCTGGCTCCTCCCCCCTCACCCCCAATTAAGCAATCTATTAGCCAAAAAGAGAAGTTTGGATAATGTGTTACACTACAGCTGTTCCTGTGAAAAATTTCTCTTTAAGAATATATATATATTTTTGGTGGCGCCTGTGGCTCAGTGGGTAGGGTGCTGGCCCCATGTGCCGAGGGTGGCAGATTCCATCCCGGCCCTGGCCAAACCGCAACAAAAAATAGCTGGGCGTTGTGGCAGGTGCCTGTAGTCTCTGCTGCTCGGAGGCTGAGGCGGGAGAATTGCCTAAGCCCAGGAGTTGGAGGTTGCTATGAGCTGTGACACCATGGCACTCTGCTGAGGGCTATAAAGTGAGACTCTGTCTAAAAAAAAAAAAAAAAAGAATTCTTACATATCTTTTTTAAAGGGTTGGAGTGTTGCTTTGTTGCCCAATCTGGTCTTGAACTCCAAGGTGTTTTTGTTTTTTTAAGTATAATATCCACTGAAAAGTTTGAAAGTTTATCTCAGTAGAAGGCATAAAATATTCTTTTTACTATTTTTTTTTTTTTTTTTTTGCAGTTTTTGCAGTTTTTGGCCAGGGCTGTGTTTGAACCCGCCACCTCTGGCATATGGGGCCGGCGCCCTACTCCTTAGAGCCTCAGGCGCTGCGCCTCTTTTTACTATTACTAAAAACCACATTAGAGAATTAGTAGATAACTAATGTTTGATACTTAAAGCTTTTTATTATAGAAAAATCTTAACATATGTAGAAGCAGGGCCCTAGCACAGTGAACCTCCTGCTGTCGTGATTTCAGCCAAATCTTGTCAAATCTTGTTTGCCCTCTCTCCCTGTCTCCTCCCTCCCTCTCATATTACGTCAGAGCATATCCTTGCCATTGTATCTGCATGTCTCTCAGCATATATATATATATTTTTTTTTTTTTTTTTTGAGACAGAGCCTCAAGCTGTCCCCCTGGGTAGAGTGCCGTGGCATTACAGCTTACAGCAACCTCCAACTCCTGGGCTCAAGCGAGTCTCTTGCCTCTGCCTCCCAAGTAGCTGGGACCACAGGCG
>CAUYTI010002336.1:0-25687 GCA_963575145.1 Galago senegalensis | reverse complement strand
GAGACAGAGCCTCAAGCTATCCCCCTGGGTAGAGTGCCATGGCATCACGCTCACAGCAACCTCCAACTCCTGGGCTCAAGCGAGTCTCCTGCCTCAGTCCCAAGTAGCTGGGACTACAAGCGCCCGCCACAACGCCTGACCATTTTTTGGTTGCAACTATCATTGTTGTTTGGCGGGCCCGGGCAGGGGATTTGAACCCGCCACCTTAGGTGTATGTGGCTGGCGCCTTAGCCACTTGAGCCACAGGCGCTGAGCTAGAAGTTTTTTCTTCAAAGCATTTATCATCTCTCTCTTTTTTCTTTCTCTTTTCTATCTTTTTTTTTTTTTTTCTTGAGACTGAGTCTCACTCTATTACCAAGGGTGTCATCATAGCTCACTGCAACCTCTAACTCCTGGGCTCAAGTGATTCTCCTACCTGCACCTCCCAGAGTGCCAGGATTACAGGCATGAGCCACTATACTCAGGATATCATCTCTTATTTGATGTCTCTCTTGCTAAAGTCTAAGCTTCACAGAAGCATAAGCACTGTCTGTCTGGTTCTCTCTCTTACATTCAGTGGCTCCCCAGGTGTCTAACCCATTACTAAGTACCCAATAATTATTTCTTAACTGAATGAATGAATGTTCCATGTTGCCTCCGTACCCTCAGTGAAGGAACTGAAACGTCACCTTAAAATAGTAGCTTATGAGGGAGAGGGTGAGAGTACTTGTGAAAAGCTTGAAATGACATGCAGAATTTTCCGGTATGTCCATCTTGTGTAGTCTATAGTCTTATTCAATTCTCAAAGGGGACTTTGTTTATTTAAAAAGCTGAGTGAACGCCCTAGGAAAAGGCCCATAAAGCCGTCTTCATCGACTGCGCCCAGCAACTTCATAAACTGCTAATTCCCTTTGGCCTTGTTTTATTTTACAGACTTCTTTGTGCATTCCCTTGGCACATTTTAGGAACTTGTAATTGTTCAGGCTCAGACTCTATGGCTCAGTGCTGATGTGAGAAGAAGAATCTGGGTAAGGATTGACTGCAAAGAAAATAACCCCATGGCTCTCCTGCAAGCAGAAATAACAGAGGTAGTCATCAATAGTCCGTTAGCACGAATGTATTCTGTTGGTTTATACAATACTCACCTTTTCAGCTGGAAGGATGTGCTGTTTCATGAAATTTTTCACCCTGATAAGAACTTCCTGGCCTCTCCTTGTCTGTACAAACAATTGTCTGGTATTATCAATCTGCAGTAATGCAGTACTGAAAGTTCTTTATAAAAAAAAAGAGGAAAAATGGTTACAAAGATATCCATAAATATTACTTCATATTTCTGAACATAATGTGATGTCTCCTCAGCTCCACAAAAATATCCCTCAGGAGGAGACGCCATATTTTGGAATTATTTTTCAAGTCTTTCATATTATGGGCTGAATGCCCATAAAATAAATTTCTTTACTAGGGAAATATGCATAATCCTAGAATCACCTCAGGCAATGCTAGTTGGAATTTCTAAAAGAGGAAGCAAAGAAGTTTACTCATTTACAACTTTACTCATTTTCTTTTATGTGCCTCAAAAATACAACCATTGAATGTCGTTATAGAGAATGTCATCATGAAGCAGGAGAGCTGGTTGTTATGTCGTAGAGATCACAAATATCTAGCTATAAGAAAACAACAGTCTCAGCATTATACCCTGGGTTCTTTTGGCTTAGGCAGAATTTCTGGAACAGCATCACATGTGCTCAGTAAGTAATAGCAACATGCCCCTGGGAAAGTGTGATAGATGCCTCAGAAAGTGCTCCAGTGAGAACTCTGGCAAACTGTGTTAGATGCCTTAAAAAGTGTTCCAAGGATGTAGACCTGAATTTCAAAGATGCTTATGAAATGTCTGAATAAAATATTCATGAAATGTGACAGTAGAAGAGAATAATAAATTCTAAAGGAATAAATCAGCTTGTATAGTACACAATTTTGAGTAGGTGTATGTGACTTAAATATTAGAAAAAAAAATTTGAGAGTTTTATCTATATCTTTGAAAGTTTACATATCTGAGGGACAAAAAATACTTTGTCACAAATATGAAGATTTTCTTTATATTTGAGGTCAATTTGTATTTATGCATATAAAAGATTTACCAAAAAAACAAACAAAAAAAACTATCTTGATTGGCAGCAGCAATCCTGGTGTAAGCAATGGAAATAATTCCTATTTCCCCGAAGTTTATAACCTTCACATACCTAACTAAAGCTCTAATTTGAGTTAGCCCAGGAATGTTTTCCTCACCTTTTTGAGAGTTGTAATCCAGTTTCTGCCAGAGGTTGTACCATACTGGCAAATAGAAAGCTATCCTTGGATGAATTATTTCCCAGAAGATATCTACTATATACTCCCTATAAGAAAATTAACATAAAGCATTAAAATTGATGGAAAACTGTTCTTTAACTATTTAATCAATCTTTTCCCAGTTTCCCAGTTATGCAGGACCATAAACTCACAGAGTATGAAGATGTAAATCAGACTATCAATACTATTAATTTAGGCTTGGCGCCTATACTCAACCGGCTAAGGCGCCAGCCACGTACACCTAAGGTGGAGGGTTCGAATCCCCAGCCTGGACCCGCCAAACAACAATGACGGCTGCAACCAAAAAATAGCCAGGCGTTGTGGCGGGCACCTGTAGTCCCAGCTACTTGGGAGGCGGAGGCAAGAGACTCGCTTGAGCCCAGGAATTGGAGGTTGCTGTGAGCTGTAATGCCACAGCACTCTACCCAGGGGGACAGCTTGAGGCTCTGTCTCAAAAAAAAAAAAAAAAACAACTATTAATTTACATGCAGCGGTAATTATACTCTTCAAAATTAAATGATCTCATTCTCACATCATCTAGTTAACTTACTCTCATCCTAGCAGAACTGTAACTTATAATCAAACCAAACTTAAAAACAATCTCAGCAGTTACCAAAGATGCCAAATCTGCAAATTATATCATCTCTAAAGATGGCTGCTCTCTCTTCATAGTGGGAGAAAATCTAAAGAGACTAAATAACATCAAAAACCAAAGAGAAAACTATGAGACAACCTCTAAGAATATATTTATCTACTGTTTTTTTTTCTTTTGGCTCTTAATTTATGTGAAACCATGTCTTTTTTGACAATGTTGGTTGGACACTAATCAGTGTTTCTTTCATAATTTGCCATTTACACACTTCCAATGTAAACTCTCTCCTCTCCCCCAAACACAAACAACTGAATTCCATTCCTATATCTTCCTTATATAATCATTTTGCAAAAAACAAACAAACAAACAAAAAAAAAACCACTGTAAAATTTCCAATTTAATATTTCTGGTGAGAACAGAATATTTATGATCATCTTTAAGGGAACTCCATGTACAATGTGATGTACAGATAGTTTATAATATACATTTTAATTTCAATCATAACCTTTCTCAGACTTTTTTTTTTTTTGGAGACAGAGCCTCAAGCTATCCCCCTGGGTAGAGTGTTATGGCATCACAGCTCACAGCAACCTCCAACTCCTGGGCTCAAGCGAGTCTCCTGCCTCAGCCTCCCAAGTAGCTGGAACTACAGGTGCTCGCCACAACGCCTGGTCATTTTTTGGTTGCAGCCATCATTGTTGTTTGGTGGGCCTGGGCTGGGGATTTGAACCCGCCACCTTAGGTGCATGTGGCTGGTGCCTTAGCTGCTTGAGCCACAGGCGCCGAGCCTAGACCTTTATTTGAAAAGAAAAGCCATATTAAGTTCAAAGCCTATTTGGTATCTGATTTGTGGAAACTGACAGATACAGAGATGCACTCATTTTGAGAAACCCAATTTTATTGAACATGATCCACCCTTAGAATATAGGATGAAATGTAACACTAATATTTCCTAACTGCTCATGGATAGCATGAACTATGAGGACAGGGAAAAATAATTATAATTTTCCTTAATATTCCTTTTCCCATTATTTTTTGTTTCTAAAATCTCTTATTTATCTGTTCTTTCCCTAAAACCTCTTGTCACTGATAAAACACCTTAATTTCTTAAGCCTCCAAGATTCAAAGCGCTTGAAAACTGGATTAGTATAAAGACAGTGGCATTTGTTTAATTTTTTTTTTAAATTTTTTTTTTTTTTTTTGAGACAGAGCCTCAAGCTGTCCCCCTGGGTAGAGTGCCGTGGCATTACAGCTCACAGCAACCTCCACCTCCTGGGCTCAAGCAAGTCTCTTGCCTCTGCCTCCCAAGTAGCTGGGACCACAGGCGCCCACCACAACGCCCGGCTATTTTTTGGTTGCAGCCAACATTGTTGTTTGGCGGGTCCGGGCTGGGGATTCGAACCCGCCACCTTAGGTGTACGTGGCTGGCGCCTTAGCCGGTTGAGCTATAGGCGCCGAGCCTGTTTAGATTAAAATGTAATTAGAAAATCAATAAATTTATACCCAATTTCTTCTCAAAATTCATCACATAAATATGATTGGCTATTAGAAAATGAAAAATTTTACTCCTCTACCTATGCAAAAATGTATTAGAAGGATACATTATACTAGGTACTATTCCTGCTTCTAGGAAAGACAAAGATAATTCTCCCCTCCTCGTCAGCCCTCATTAACACATGGTTTTATAGTCTGAAGCAGAGATCAAAAGATTTAGTTTTTTCTTACATTAGATAATTAGGAAATGACTAATCCTCACATGCTTTCCTCCTTTTGTGATTGTATCTTTCTCCCTCCTTCCATCTTGTAAGTTCATCATAAAAAAAGGGATAACTCATTCTGTTATTTCAATTTTTCTTGTCAAATTCTTATTCTTTGAATGCTGGATTTATATTTTATTCATGTCTGATACTTGTCATTATGAAAAGCAAAATAGTCTAAGAATGAAAAATGTACAAACCCTAAATACCAGAAAACATTGTCAATGTACATTAGTAAATAATGCCAACTCTAAAGATTGCTGCCCTCTCTTAATCCCAGGTTTTTGTTTTTGTTCTCAGACAGAGTCTTTTTTTTTTTTTTTTTTAAATTGGTGGGATCAGATAGAGTCTCACTTGTCACCCTTGGTAGAGTGCTGTGGCTTCACAGCTCACAGCAACCTCAAACTCCTGGGCTCAAGTGATTCTCTTGCCTCAACCTCCCAAGTAGCTGGGACTATAGGCACCTGCCACAATGCCTGGCTTATTTTCTTGTTGCAGTTGTCACTGTTTAGCAGGCCCAGGCTGGGTTGGAACCCACCAGCCTTGGTGTATGTGGCTGATGCCCTACCCATTAAGCTATGTGTGCTGCCCTTAATCCCACTTTCAAACACATGTTTTAAACAATTACCTGTGCTATTCCAGCCAATTTAAAATATGAAAGAGCAAGAAAGAAATTCCAGTTAGGAAGAACAGAATTAATCCCCCTACAGCGGCAATATATTGAAATCAGTTCTTCCATCGATGGTATCCCTATAAAAACAGCATATGATATCATTATATGTGCTGATATATATTATAGTGAATATTTTTAAATGTCATAATATAGCATATATATGTAAAACAGAATGTAATAACCACTAATCTATGCAACAAAACATGTTCTAAATCTTAATTCACAAAATAACATACAAAGGATTACATTTTGGCATACATTACTAAAAGTAGGCATCTATGTTCAGAACAATTAATAAAAACAAAATTAATTAGAAATATTTTCAAGAAACAAAAACCATTATCTAAAATTACAAGATCATTAACAATCGTAAGATTATATTTTTTATTTATGAATATAAAAAAGACAATTTAGACATTATATTTTTGTACCTGTGTTTTCTCGAATATAGGAAGCTTGATTTACCATTGGAACTGTCCTTGGCCAAAAGTAGAACATGGAAAGATGAGCTAGGTCTGACAAAGGATGACCAATAGTTGAAAGCTCCCAATCTAGTACTGCTACAACTCGAGACTATAATTAAAAATAAAGAGGTCTTTAACATGTTAAAATTCAAAACAACTGTAACAAAATTAATGAATGAACAATAATACACTCATTTCCCATCAAAAGTCAATCTTAGGTTATAATTTGCAATCTTTATCCACAGTGGCACATTTCACTTATGAAATACTAATTAGTCAAGTCCTCTGGTTCCAACACTGGCCATCAATCCTTTTGTTCTTTACTTTACACAGCTTTAGTATCTCTATTAATGAGCAGAGGCAAAAGCAGTTAAAACTTCTGGGTGTGACCATGGTAAAGAAGAAATTCTTTTTTTTTTTTTCTGGGCCAGTGTTGGAACCCTCTGGTATATGGGGCCGGTGCCCTACTCCTTTGAGCCACAGGCACCACCCTAAGAAATTCTTATAATAATTACTTGTATTTCAATAATACTTGTTATATCATGTATAATTAAGCATTTGCTTTAGGGATAAATCTAACTACATAACAAATATACTATTTCCTTGATAGTGCTTTTTAAAGTAAGTTGTTTCATGCTATAGATAAAAAAAATTGTTAGGAAGACACCGTTTGCTTTATAAACACAAAATCCACCATTATACATCAACATCGTAAGACACTATTATATAATTTGAAACCAATATGACAGAGAGCTTTCCTCTTCCTGCTTTGTAACAACATGTATCAAGGGAATAACATATCTCTTTATGTTAGGAACACGGGACATTAAACTGTAAATACAAAGAAAAAAGAGATTTGAAGAGTATATATAATATGAACCTATTTTTGTTTAAAGAAAAAGGTTATAAAGGAACATTCAGAGCAGGGAGGATATGTACCAAACTGACAGCAATACTGTGGTTACTTCAAAGGCTTGAGGGATGAGGTGCAGGGAGGGGAATTGCCACTGAAGTGCTCTGTACAGAGGGGTGACGTGATTATCTGTATTTCTTTTTGAGTCACGTTAGCTGCTATGTATTGAATAGCCTGTAGGGGAGCCAGTGAGGAGGCTGCAGCAGTAATCTAGGCAAGTTATTCGAGCCACATAAAACTGTACAGCCCATTTGGGCAATGGAAGTTACTGAGTTTCATGTCTCCATATTACTTTCTGTGTGCTTACACTCCCTCATTCCTCTGGAAAATTTAAACATGTTATTGTAGCTTTGTGGGGGAAATGTGAGCTTTGCAATCAGGCAGACCTATATTAAAATCCTAGCTCTACCATTTACTGACTTTGTAATTGAACACGTTAGTTAACCTGTCCGATCCTCAATTTTCTCAGCCATAACATAAAATATTAACTCTTATACAGGGCTACTGTAAAGATTAAATGAAAGCAGGTAGCATGTATAGTACGTTTTGTTTACATGCTCCTAGCAGAGTACCTAGCACATAGTAGGTGGCCAATATAGATTCATTTGATGAATATGTACAAAGTCTAGTATACAGAAGGCAATCAAAAATTTGCTATTATTACTGTGGGAAGACTTGATCACTCCCTTCTCTATGACTGGATTTTATAAGCCCTTTTATTATTGTGGTTATATTATAAATTACTATCCTAGCTACATTATTAAACCATATAAAAAGATACATTTTTTCTTATACCATTCTATTTGTTGTCCCTGTTTTTAACTCCAAAGAAAAGAGGATGAGACTCTTCCTTATGCTAGAAATGTTTATTTTTTTTTTAATGAAAGTTAGGAAACTTCTCTGAAATTGTTTCAAGATATCCGAAACTTTTATTTCTTGGGTAATTACACAAAGCTATAAAACAACGGCCAGTGAGAAAAATTAATGGTTCATCAAATTGTATCAATTAGTATAAGATAATTAGCAATAGTTTATTAGAATTATGTTTATACCTATTTATGCTCAGAGCTATAAAAAGTTCAATATAACTCCAAGTGGTTGAGATTAACATTTACCAGTTCACTTTACTACTGCTAAAGAACTCTCTCTCTCCTTTCTTTCTTTCTTTCTTTCTTTCTTTTTTTTTTTTGAGACAGGGTGTAGGTCTGTTGCCCAGGCTAGAGTGCAGGTGTCATCATAGTTGACTACAACATCAAATGCCTGGGATTAAGCAATTCTTCTGCCTCAATTTCCTGAGTAGCTGGGACTATAGGTGTGTGCCACCACTGGCTAATTTTCTATTTTTTTTTAGAGACAGGGTCTTACTATGTTACTCAGGCTGGTCTCAAACTCCTGACCTCAAGGAATCTCTCTACCATGGCCTCCCAAAGTCCTAGCATTACAGGTGTGAGCTATCTCACCCAGCTAAAGAACTTATTAGTATAACAATTTCTCATAGTTTTTCTGAAACCTCAGCACAACTGAAAGCCTTTAGTTTTGTTGATTATCTTCTACAGAGGCTTCTTTTTCTTTTTTTTTTCCAGAGGTTTATTTTTCCATGTATGCTTTTTACACTACTAATTCTATTAATATGTACATGTATTACCTTTCGAAATAAAAGAAACACATGCAATCCAACAGGGCAAATAGCAGTCAAAGTAAGCAGGGAAAAAATAATATAATTTAGAATTTTTAATAAAACAGTAAAGCTAGGAATAAGGTTATTATATAAATTTTTCCTTTTTTTTCTTCTTTTTTAATTCATTTTATATTTTATTTACTTTTATTATTTTATGTACTTATTTACAAACCCTTGCATTGAGAGCTTTCAAAAGACAGGGAGAGTTGTTCTACTACGTAGAAACTCCAACTCAGAAGCAGGTGGTCTAGGAATAGTTCAATGCCAGGTTTCCCACCAAACAGCTTTTTGTGGCTGGGGAGTGGGAGGCCTGTGCCTTTCCATCCATACCCATTTTCTAAGACAAGGGGTGCTCCACACCAGATATGACATAACATTGAATGTCACAGATCATGTATAATTGTTAGTGTGGGTAGCGAAATTTGCTCTGAGTGTTCTAGCAGAGAAAATAAAGTGTGAACCATGATTAATCACAGTCTTTACAGTGTATGTAGATCAAAAACAAACAAGTTGCTTAAGAGGAAAATCTTCCTTGGTAGTGAGGCTAGGAAAAATATCACCTATCAGTCTGCGTGAAGGGACATAGTGTAGAGGGCTGAAATGTCTTCAACAATATCAAGAGAACTTCAGGGAACATGTAATATCTAGAAAGTAGCCTGTGCTGGAAAGTGACTGAAAGGACAGACATGAATCAAGCAGAAGGCAAGACCGTACGCTGAGAGCGGGAGTCTAGCTGGGACAAGAAACTCGAGAGCTTGAGAAGAATGGAAAAGATTTGAAAAAGTCATTTTAAAAAAGTCACAGGTTTTACTAAGAGATGAAGTTATGGCCTAGATGAAATGATGCAACATAAATATGACCCAGGCCCAGTTAACCTGATTTCATGACTTTACTCTGTAGCAGAATATGGAGCAAGTTTAGGGCTGAAAATTATATAGAGTCAAGGAGTGAGAAGATTATGGAATAAGTAACCTAAGGTCAGGAAACGCTAAAGTTATGCTGACATACATCCACAGTCAAAAATTATTAGTTAAACTGATAACTAAAGAAGATAGTTTTTGAAATGACAGATCATGACCATGCGGCTGTGCAGGATAAAAAGTCAAATGACGTCATGAAGGGCTCATGGGTTCTAAAGTAAGAACAATCAAATTTACATCATTGCAGAGGCGGCATAAAGAGAAAAAATGAATTTCTAGATCACTAAGTTGATCTATTCCAGTGGATGTTTCTAATTGAATATATTAATTTTTCTTTTCTTTTTTTTTATTTGCACGTTTTGGCTGGGGCTGGGTTTGAACCCACCACCTCTGGCATAGGGGACTGGCACCCTATCCTTTTGAGCCATAGGCACCACCTGAATATATTAATTTTTCAAGTTGAAATGACAAGTTTTTCCATTAAACTCAAAAATCTTAAACATTTCTTTACCAGTAAGATTTATATTTGGAAAATCAACAATTTCCATGAAAACTGGAATTCCTTTAAACATTGCAGTAAACATGTTATGTTACTGAAATACTCAAACGTGCTTCGAATACTTCACAAATAAGTAACTGGAAAAAAACAGGAGATTGTGAGGCTAAGTAGGGTTCTTTTGTTAAAAAAATGGTATTTTAAGTAACTTATTAGCTTACTCTACACATTCCTAGGTTTGTCATTTAAGTTTGTTTTGTATTCTTTCTTGTGTTTTCTGATAAAAATAAAACCT
Source organism: Galago senegalensis (assembly GCA_963575145.1). Lineage (NCBI taxonomy): Eukaryota > Metazoa > Chordata > Mammalia > Primates > Galagidae > Galago > Galago senegalensis. The sequence continues at coordinate 15,574 of CAUYTI010002336.1, read as the reverse complement.
GCTGTTTTAAAAACCAAAAACCAAAAAACCTTCAAACCTTAACATTACAGAATGTTTGTATAGTTATGTCTCCTATAATTGCATTCCCTATAACCAATTTTTTTAGAACAGATTATAAAAGATTTACTTATACCTTAATATTTTTTTCTGAAGGATAGAGTTTGACAGGCAGTCTTAGAAAAACAGAATAGAAAAATAGAGCAGAAAAGAATGGAAAAGAGAGGATAATAAAATAAGTTGAGCTATGTTCCAACTATCAGCTAATGAAGTAGTCTTTAATGACTTTATTTTACATGCCCAGCGACTCTGAAATTTGTTTTTTTTCAATTCAAAAGGTATGTAGGTTTCCTGGCTTTGATAGATACTACAGTTGTGTAAGATTGATTGTGTGGAATCTGGATAATGGATACATGGAACTTCTCTTTACTATACTATATTTACAACTTCTTCTAAGTCTATAATTATTTCAAAAGAAAAAGTTAGGCCAGGCAAGGTGGCTCGCACCTGTAATCCTAGCACCTTGGGAACCTGAGACTAGAGATCACTTAAGCCTAGGTAGGAGTTTGGGACAAGCCTGGCTAACATAGTGAGATCCTGTTTCTACCAAAAATTTAAAAAATGAGCCAGGCATGGTGGTGTGTACCTGTAGTCTCAGCTACTCAGGAGGTTTAGGCAGGCGGGTCGCTTGAGCCCAGGAGCTAGAAGCTGCAGTGAGCTATGATGGTGTTGCTGCACTCTAGCTTGGGAAAAAAAGAAACAGGAAAAACAAAAAATTAAAATAAAAACTGAGGTTCAGAAAGAGGTTAAGAAACTTGCTTCAAGGTCATACTGCTAGGGAATGAAAATTTAGCATAAATGTTTGAGATGAAAATAGTTACTTAATGAAAAATTCAATAAAATCGACCCTTTCACCAGAGATTCACTTCAAATCATATAAACACCTGCTATATAAAGATGAGTAAGATACAGTCACTGCTTTAAAGGAGCTCCTCGTCTAGTAGGTTCTCATTTATTGAGCATCTACTATGTAGACTCTAGACACAAAGACAGGAATAAAGATATAATCTTTAACCTCAAAGAAAAAAAAGCTTTCAATCACATCCCAAGGCATAAACATACATCCAAGAATGACATAGTGCATGGCTCAGCGGCCACAGGGTGAGGCCTACAGCTCTGTAGGCCCTCTAGCTCTTGCTGGGGGGGTGCTATCCAGGCCCGCCTGAGCCCAAGATGATGCAGAGGAGGAAAGCTGAGCCCCAGGAGCCTGCTTCTATCCCTCACGTCCTCTGCTTCCTTGGCCAGTATCATGCTTACTGCATCCAGAGTCAGGACACAGCAGGGGAGATCCACCATGGCCACTGGCCAGGGGAGGAACAGAGAAAGTCTGAGGAGGGGGCAGAGGGTCCTGTGATCCACAGTAGATGGTATGGAAGAACTCAGACCACTAACAGAGGGAGTTCTTCAAGTGGGATTACTATAAAAAGAATGGTGAGACAGGGATCACTTGGGCCTCCAATCTGATCCCAAATGAAACCTTTAGGTACCAGGTAGTTTCTAGCCCTTAGTTAAGGCCCATATGAAGATCCTCCCCCTCACTTTCCCTCTCCCAGTACCCAGAAGAGGCCACAGGCAGCAGCAACAGGAGTAGCAAGTGCAAAGCCTCCCTTCCCTGGGGGGCTGGTCTACAGCAGAGCTCTTTCTAGGCCTTCCCCTCATTCCAGGGGCTGATTTTGCAATTTGTTGAGTGACCACTTGAAAAACAAAACACATAGTCTAATTTCCTATTTACTTGTAAAACCATTTTAAAAGAAGTGGAAAATATAAACTATTAACTAAAATTAAACTTTGAAGTCTGGGTAGTGGGCATCCCTTCTTTATTCACTGCTCTTGTAGTTCACCTTGTATGATATACTTGTACCCGGTATATATTGTTTAATTGCTGTTACCTTTATATATTTTCCCTCTATCTGTATTTGAAATCATTAAGTCCTGTATTTCCTTTCCAACCCCATGTTTCAGAGAATATAGTTGTAATGAATAAACGCTATTTCCCTTGAATTCTGCCAACCACATGTTACTTTCCATGAAGAGTTAGTTACAATATTTATGGGAGGTGGAAATTGATTAAATTTGATTTAACTAATAATAATGAGATTACTGGTCATAAATAGAAAACATTTTACTAACTACTATATGGCCTTAAAAAATTAAAAGATAATAGTGTATGTTAACAAATTAGCATCACAGCTAATAACTAAAAGCTATGCCTTTATCAATGACCTCTTTTTCTTTTTTTGAGAGACAGAGCCTCAAGCTGTCACCCTGCGTTGAGTGCCATGCATCACAGCTCACAGCAACCTCCAGCTCCTGTCCTCAAGTGATTCTCCTTCCTCCACCCCCTAAGTAGCTGGGACTATAGGCGTCCACCACAATGCCTGGCTATTTTTTTGGTTGCAGCCGTCATTGTTGTTTGGCGGGCCCAGGCTGGATTTGAACCCGCCAGCGCAGGTGTATGTGGCTGGTGCCTTAGCCGCTTGAGCCACAGGCACCGAGCCAATGACCTCCTTTTCTAAAAACTTCTCCCAAATCATTGAATGTCTTGCTTTTCTGAAGGAAAATTATACCTGTTTGATAATTTTAATCTTATGAGAAATATTTTTTAAATATGAGATTAAATATAAAAGAAAAATAATTTTGTACTTATTGGAGTTTATGATTACGTTTAGCATATTAAGACTAGTCCTACAAATTAAACATTTCACTAAGCAACATATAATTCATTAGGATAGCTGGGTCTGGAATTTTTCTTATTTTTTTAAGAATTGAAAAGTACCAGTTATAAAAGATATAAAGAAATATGACTGATTCAAAGGCAGGCTCCTAAGATATTATTGAATCAAGTGAAACATATAATACAGGCCAAATCCTGCTATGTTTTAAGATACATGCTTTTATAATTTTTCCAGGTTACAAATGAGCATTATTCAACTTTCTAATATAAAGGTCAATAATTAACAAAGATAGAATTCAGAATTCATCAGTACCATTAAAAAACGTATACACACATGCCCACCCATATATAAGTATAATTGACTTTTCCATTAAAAATTTTCTGTCTTGCTGGTAAATGTACTCAAATGTCTTTCTGTTATTTTTGGACTTTTAATTGATTTATACTACTTTGAATTTTGACAACAATGTAATTTATAATGATATTTCCCTCCATCCTTTTCCTATAGAGAAAGAACATAAACCCCAGAAACTTAGCACTTAAATTTAGAGCTGCTCTTCCTGTCCTAAAATATCTTAGCATTCTGAGAAAACTGATGAATGTGGAAAATCTTCCTCTGAGAAGCGGGATTTGGGGAACTGGAAATCTCCTAATTTATGCAGGAATACTAAGTGCCAAGTGGCTTGCCCAAAGACATAGAGTTAATGAGAAAACGGAAGAAGTTTCCTCCTTCCTACTATACTGTAATGTGAGACCTCATTCTCTGGGCACAGTGGAAAGTTAGAATTCTTTCTGAAGAGTACACTGTGTACATTTACACAGAGCAAGGTGACATTCAACTAATGTAATTCTTTTGAAGTCTCAAAGAGGCTTTTGGAATTCTGTCTTCTCTGAGCTTATGTTAATAATAAATTAAAAATTCTTTATGATATAGGATAAGAAAAAACAAAAAATGTAAGTGAACCAGAAGAAAGCATAAGAACATTTATAAGCTAAGTATTTTAAGTAGATAAAAAAGTTCTTTGAAGAAAACAGCAATATGAAAATACAACTAGACTTAAAGGCAGGTAGTTACCCATACTTGAAAATTTACAGGACTTGTTTCTGAAAGTTTTTTTTTTGAGATAGAGTCCGACTCTGTTGCCCATGCTAGAATACCATGGAGTCAGCCTAGCTCATAGCAACCTCAAACTCCTGGGTTTGAGCAACCTTCCTACCTCAGACTCCTGAGTAGTGGGACTATAGGCATCCACCCCAATACCTAGCAATTTTTCTATTTTTAGTAGAAACACTCTTGCTCAGGCTGGTCTCAAACTCATGAGCTCAAGGGATCTTCCCTTCTTGGCCTCCCAAAGGCTAGGATTATAGGCAAAGTTTTGAGTGGTGAAGACTGTTCTGAGCTGTAGGGAAGGAAGAGAGATGGGTTGGGTTCATTCAATGCTCTGGGAGGAATATCTACTTAGTACTTGTATCTAAATCAGATCTACTTAAATTCTTGTAAATATGGCTTATAGTACCTCTTTTGGGTGGAAAACTATATTATCTAGTTTGAAATCTCCATGAATCAAACTTTCTTCATTGTCATTATCTGGCAAGTTTTTCATTAACCACTCAGATAGCTGTTCCATAGCAGGGATGTCCTGATGAGCTGCAGCTTGATACTGCTTTGTCCAGGTGGATATCTAAAGATATTTAAATAAGAAGAATGGTAGAGCTAAATTGAAATAAATGTTAAGATCCAGTAATTCTAAAATCAAAACAAAACTAAATTATATCAAATCACATTTTACTACTAAATGCTGAGGATCACTAACAAGGGATACTCGAGTCAGCCTAAAACAGTAATACATGTACCAGCCTAAAAATGTAAACATCTAAGTGGCTCTTCCATCTAGTTCATTTTACTTACCTAGCTTTTTATCAGGAAAAAAAAAATACTGGCTTAGGCATCAAGAGAGGTGGTTACTTTATTCACCAACTATTTTGTGGAAGAAAAAAATGCACACAAAGACACATACACACATACATATACACAAATAGGCACAATTTCTGGAAAAAGACACAAGAAAAAAGTGAGCCCTAAAAAAGGGAATATGGGATCTGGAAAAAGAAAAAAGACTTTTACTTTTTATTTTAATACCTTTTCTTATGATCCATAGAATTTTCTTAATATATTATAGGTATAAGTAATGCAAAGACTTTTTTTTTGTTCTTAGAATTGAATGCAAACAAATCAACCTACTCTCAAAGTCCTCCAACAATATTATTTATCTCTTTGTATCTCTCTCTCCATTTCCCAAGGTATCTTTGCTCAATTTGGTGCAAAAGAGCACCAAACTTCGGTTTAAACTGTGTCCCAGCCACTTGTGTATTACTGGATCTATGTAAGCCTCATCTGCAGAATGAGAGTAATAATATCTATGTCTTAAGGTTGTTGCAAAGATTAAAAAAGAAGGTCCACAATTCCTTGGGTGTGGGCCCTGGCATATTATAAGTATTCTCAAAACCTTAGTTTCCTTGTTTTTCTTCAATCCCTGCAAAATGACAAGCTTACAAAGGGAAACAGCCCGATACATATCTAGTTTTGCTTTTCTTGGATTTGAAATGCTCACCATCTCTTCCTGACCATTTGAAATTTTATCTTTCCTTAAATACTCTTTACAAGATATTTCTCCCAGGAAGCTTTCCCCAAATAAGCAAGGCATGCCAATTTCCACTCTCTGAATGCCACAGCTCTTAACGATGAGCACCAAAAAATTTAGTACTAGATTTTATACTATGTTGTACCATATTCAAGTTTTTATATATGAGATTCATACATAGGTCTCTCAAAAATGACCACAAATTTCTGTGGGGGAAGAACCCATTTTTATTTTCTTGATAGTTAATGCAGTATTCAGCAGGCATTAATACACAGTCAAGCTTAATCACGTCTGCTAGCCCAATTTAGAAAGGAAAATTGTACAGAAAAATTAGTGAAGGTTCTGGAACAGAAGATTTTGCTGTACAACACTTGATTTAAAAATAGAAATTTTTAAAATGCTAACTACAAATCAATATGAAGGATAAAGTCAAAAGTCAGCTAAATGTCAGAAACTATACAATTAAGATTTTTATTTTGACTAATAGTGTCTATTTTTCCAAGAACTTGAAAAAAAGTAGCTCTTTATGTGGATACGTTACCTGTCTTTTGCAGTACCCAGCTCCTATACCATATGATTTCAGCTGTAATGACTGTATATTCAAGGAATGTAACTGGGCCAAGGTTTCTACCACGGCCACATATATGGCCGAACGTTCTGGTGGGCTAACTCCAGGAATTGTGAAATCACGAAATATTCGACCCTAGGGAAGTTATTAAAATAGATAATTTAAATGTTTTGCAACCAAAACTTATACTTCGTAAAATATGCTAGAAAAACATTCATCTCTGAAACATGGTTGATATTAGAATGTGCATGCCAGAAGGAAAATATGAGGATATGTCACAATGAACTTAAAAGCCAAAACTACTCTCAAACTATATTTTACAAAAAACAATTTAAAAAACAACTGAAATTTATTGTTCTTAATGGCTTGATCATTTTACTTGGAGCTGGTTTTCCCTGTTGCCTAGGGTTATTGGTTGTTGCCAATACTTTGCTGCCACCTATAGGAAAATTTAAGAATAAGTCAATATGCACCCATTACTAAATTTGTTCCTGGTCTATTTCCTCCCTCCCTCATTATGTGCTCAAATTAAAACAAACCTTGTAGCCTTTGCAAAGCAAACTAATTACCTAAAATATAGACTACTATACTACATAATTAGTTAATATTACAATAGAACTTCATCTAATAAAGCATCATAACTAACTTCCTAATTAAAAATAAAAGCAACAACAGAATAAGATTGTTAACTTACTTGAACATGTTCCATCACATAAAACTCCGTTCCGATGACAGAAGCATCACTGCAGTACAGTATAGGCTTGGGAACAGGAAATCCAATAGAGAACAAGGCTTTCTGAACTTTAAATTCTCTATCAATCTAAACAGGATAATGGACTATTAAAAATCAGGGACACAAATGTAACTATTTGTGAGCTAACCTTAAGGCTAGAAACCAATTGTAAAACAGTGTCAACCAAAAACTCAAGAATATATATTAATAATTTCCTTAACATTAGTCTTAATATAATCATCATAATTATAAATTAGACCAGCACTAAAAAAATGACAATTTAGTTGGGATAAATAGATAGGTACCTGCATGAGGCTTAATCGTGGCTCTCATAATATAAAGACAATAGTTTCTTACTGTAATATGTCACAGATTTTTTTATTTTTGAGAAAGTCTCCCTCTGCTGGCTAGAGTGCAGTAGTGTGATTGTAGCTCACTGCAGCCTCGAACTCCGGGGCTCAAGTGATTCTCCTGCCTCTGCCTTCCAAGTAGCTAGTACTACTGGCATATGCCACCTTATGTGGCTATTTTATTTTATTTTATTTTTATAGAGATAGGGGGGTCTCACTGTTGCCCAAGCTGGTCTTAAACTCTTGGGTTCAAGTGAACCTTCTGACTTGACCTCCCAGAATGCTTGGATTACAGGCACGAGCCACCATGCGCAGCCAAATATTTCACAGATTTTATTATAAAATATCCCTTTCTCTGTTGTTCTCAGCAGTTCCCTGCTCACTGACTTGCTTTCCTTTCATGTCTCCCAAGGAGGCTCAGGTAAGCCTCTGTGTTAGCACTCTACTACAGTCAGCTATAGGGGGTTGGGGCAGGTGGATGGGCAGTGGTGGGAAGGGAAAAGTATCCGCCTCTAGTGGAGATCAAAGGAAGCTCCTTTTCCCAAGAGACATGTGGGGATCCTTCTTGGTAACTGGAGCTGGTATGGAACTCAAGATAATTACTGGGAAAGTAGGCCGTTAGGAGCAAAGTGGTGCTGAAGCAGGAGCCCAGATAAGATAATGGGAAGAAAATGACCTTCTTAATCAGCACAGAGGTATGGGCCTATCACTTAGGACCCAAGGGCACAGGTTGCAGCAGGGCTGTGATGAAGACTAAGTAAGGATGATTCATTGGCAGGTACAGTCACCTGGCCCCAGACTCGGGCAAGGGTGACTGACCATTCCAAGGAGGGGAAACTACACAGCTCATTTAGACATGAGGATTCAGAAAAGCAGCTGTTGCAGAAATAACTGGAACAGGGAAGTAACTAAACCCACATCTAAGCAGCACCTTCGTGTCAGGAAATGCATGCGGAGCAGTCAAGGGGAGAGGACAAAAGGGTTAGGGAGGCAAAAAGTGGATGGCACAGTGGGAGCATTGCTTTTTGCAATGGAGAAATGGGAAAAATGAAGAAAGTTGAAACAAAGTCCTCCAGATCCTGGGAGTACTGGGGCTGAGAGCATTATGCTATGTTCTGATGTGTTCTGGTAGGCTCTCCCCTTCCCACCACTGCCTGTCTACCTACCCCAGCTCCCTATAGCTGACTGTGGTAGAGTGTGAACACAGAGGCTTACCTGGGCCTCCTTGGGAGATATGAAAGAAGAGAGCCAAGGAATGCTGTTTACAGGGGTATCGGTGGGGATTAAGCCATGTTAACATTTAAAATTTATTTAACATTTATTTAAAATATACCCAACTTTTTTCTGTTAAGCATCCAAGTTTCTCCATGTCTCTTGGAACATGGTGGGACCAAGAAAGGCAGAGTCTATATTTTCTACCACTGTAATATTAAGATCACCCCATAATGGTCCTTTTCCTGTGACCTGAGCCTGGAAGCACCTGTCACTCATGATTACAGTAATACTCTAAATATTCATAGTGCTTTTAATGTTCTCCAGGACTTTGATTCCTGTCCTTTCCTATCCTATAAAAATCTATAGATAATAACTGTTTTCTGAACACAGAAAAAGTTTTTAACAAAAAAAAAGAAAAAAAATGTTTTTGAGACAAAGTCTCACCCAATTGCCCTGGGTAGATTGCTGTGGTGTCATAGCTCACAGCAACCTCAAACTCTTGGGTTTAAGTGACTGTTTGCCTCAGCCTCCCGAGTAGCTGGCTCCACCCTTCATCAGGACTACAGGCTCCTGCCACCTGCCTCAACCTCCCAGAGTGCTAGGATTACAGATGTGAGCCACCACGCCTGGCCTAACAAAAATCTTTTATAAATTCTTATCTTTTATAAGTCTAGTGTTTAGAGACTATTATAAAATGCTTATTCAAAATTTTCTTTATCATCAAAAGATTAAAAGATTGTCATAGGAAATATATTAAAATAATTTAGCAAGTCGATAGTTATTGGGTAATAATTTAAATACATGACAATAAATGGCATTTATAAATAAGTAAAACTGAAAATACTCATTCACCAATTATACTTCTAGCTCAGTATATAGGAGGAAGCCAAATTCACATGAAGACTTGTGTTGTTCAAGATAAATAGACTAGGCTCTGCGCCTGTGGCTCAAGTGGCTAAGGTGCCAGCCACATACGCCTAAGGTGGTGGGTTTGAATCCAGCCCGGGCCTGCCAAACAACAATGACGGCTGCAACCCCCCCCCCCAAAAAAAAACAGCCAGGCGTTGCGGCGGGCACCTGTGGTCCCAGCTACTTGGGAGGCAGAGGCAGGAGACTGGCTTGAGCCCAGGAACTAGAGGTTGCTGTGAGCTGTGATGCCACAGTACTCTACCCAGGGGGACAGCTTGAGGCTCTATCTCTTTTTTTTTTTTGAGACAGAGCCTCAAGCTGTCCCCCTGGGTAGAGTGCCGTGGCATTACAGCTCACAGCAACCTCCAACTCCTGGGCTCCAGCGAGTCTCCTGCCTCTGCCTCCCAAGTAGCTGGGACCACAGGCGCCCGTCACAACGCCTGGCCATTTTTTTTTTTTTTTGGTTGCAGCCGTCATTGTTGTTTGGCGGGTCCGGGCTGGGGATTCAAACCCGCCACCTTAGGTGTACGTGGCTGGCGCCTCAGCCAGTTGAGCCACAGGCGCCGAGCCGAGGCTCTATCTCTTTAAAAAAAAAAAAAAAGATAAATAGACTAAAGGTAGTCTTAGATTTCAACCCCAAATCTTTTTATTTTTTTAGACAGAGCCTCAAGCTGTCACCCTGGGTAGAGAGCCATGGAGTCACAGCTCACAGCAACCTTAATGTCCTGGGCTTAAGCGATTCTCTTGCCTCAGCCTCCCAAGCAGCTGGGACCTATAGAGGTGCCTGCCACAATGCCCAGCTATTTTTTGGTTGTAGTTATTTATCATTGTTGTTTGGCAGACTCAGGCTGGATTCGAACCTACCAGCTCTGGTGTATGTGGCTGGCGCCTTAGCTGCTTGAGCTACAGGCGCCACCCCCAAATGTTTTTTAAAAACAAAAAACAAAAACAAGAAAGGATACAATTCAAGTGAAATTTTAATTGAAATAAAATGTATTTTCTATTATTTAGTAATCATAAGATGCCTTTCTAAAGCAGTTTTAATTGTTTTTGTATAAAAAGCAATTATTTGTCATCAAAAAAATTATCATTATATCTGTGCTTTATCTATACCTTATGGGCTTTAGGAAGAAGTGAACCTGGTGGTTTTTTCCTCAGTACATATGCCTGATAGCCCTTCTGGAGATAAAAGGTTGGATTGGACTGTCCTGATCTAGATAAAAATAAAGACAAGGTCAATTACAAAGGCATGCTTTCCTTTCCCAAATCCTACTAAAATGTCAGAAGAAACAGAAATGAAAATAAATCCATCTCAATTGTGGAAAGCCAAGAGTGTAATTAGCAGCTTACAACATGAGCTTCTGGATGATATTAAAGCAGATGGCAACATATTGGCAGCTAGAGAATCTTTGACCCACACAGGTAGAAAAGAGGACCCCACCACCTCCTGACCACAGATCTCATGTTTTATTAGTAAGTACATAAAGGCAGGGAGAAGGGATTGTAAGTGATCAATTGAAAAATGAAAAGATGCTTGATCAACTGGATTAGTGCCCCCTTAGCTGCCCTTCTAAAACAACCCCTGTATGTAGCACCTGAGTGCTGCACTGTACATTGGGAATTCTGATAAGTGAGGTCCCAGATTGAGCAAATGGGCCAGGGAAGTGCAACAGTGTCCCAGCTAACTCACAGACACCAGGGCATTGGCTTTCCTTGCCACATGAACAGAAATTCTCACATGGACTAAGGATACACACTCCAGTGACCAAAATGATTCAATTTACACCTTCGCTTGCAATATGGGCAGTTAAGAATCACTAGGCTTTTGAAGAATCCACAGTATAAATGAGAAACTACAACTTAAATAAAGAATCAATCCTTGAGGTAATAGGTAACAAGAGAAAGTGGGAAAACATTTTTGAAGATTCTTCCCAAGACTCCACCCTCCATCAGGAAATAACAAGAGTGAGCCCAGATGGAATGCAATAGTAGTTCTAGTGTCTTCACCTTTCTCCAGCAAGCCAGACCCACCTCGCCCAGCAATCATATTAAAGAGCATTGATCTTGGCACCGTCTAATCTGGTGTGGTGCCTTTCAACATAGGAAAGTGGAGCTGATCCCCAACGATCAGGAAATGGAACCACCTCAGGCTATGCTGCCTTTACTGACATGGGACCATTTATCTGTGGTGGCTGCTGCAGAGTCAATTACAATGAACCTTATAAACACACCTTCAAAAATGCCAAAGGTCTGATAGGATGCATTTTTAATGAGGCAGGTCTCAAGTCATATACAGGGTGGTCACAACGTTGTAACTATTTAAATTGCACATGAACTTTATGGCTACCCTGTATAAAGCTCTGGTCTTTCAGGATTGTAAGTGACTTGGAGGAAGTATAAAGGGAAAATTAAAAGCTTCTTGTTGAAGACAAGAGTTCCATATGACCCAGCAAATCCACTCTCATATATACATATCCAAGGGAATTGAAGTCATAGGTTCTTGTCTATGAAGGTACATAGCAGCACTATTCACAGAAGTCCCAAATCAGAACCAGCTCGAATGACCATTGACAGATAAAGAGATAAACAGAATGTGGTGTATTCATACCATGGAATATTGCTTGGTCATAAAAAGGAATGAAATACTGAATAGACTACAACATAGATGAATCTTGAAAACATGAAGTGGAAGAAGCCAGTCACAAAAAACTGTATATTATGTGATGCCACTTCTATGAAATGCTCCGAACAAGCAAATCCATAGTGACAGAAAGTAGATTAGTAGCTTCCAGGGAATAGAAAGAGGAAAAAATCAAGAGATATGGGATTTCTTTTGGGGGTGATGGAAATGTTCTGGATTAGATAGTGGTGGTAGTTGCATAACATTGTAAATATACCATAAACAACTGAATTGTACACTTTAAAATTTTTTAAATTGTATATTTTATGTTATATGAATTTTATCCTCAAAATAGAACCAAAAAAAAAAACCCTAAAAGCTTCTCTTCTGAGGGAATATCTACCATGGTTCTAATAAAGACCCCTCTCCCCCAAATGCAGAAACCCACCTGCCTGGGAAGATCATCACCAACACCGTCAACACAGTGCTGGCTAAATTCAACTACTCCAAGCCTCAGGCCTTCAAATAGTCTAGAACCATTGATGGCCTCAATATAAAAAAACATCATTGAGCCAATGGTCATAATTATTGCTTAGAACCTACACAAGACATTTGGTGCTAAAAGAAATGTGTTGATCTATAACCCAAGAGGCGGCGTTTTTAATTTGCCAGTCTCCATTAACAAAGATGACATCTTTGCATTTAAGTGTGTGCCTAGGGACACTTTCTTGTTTAGAGAAGAATTTGACGAATCTACCCTCAGCATCAATTCACTTAGAATGCACAGACAGGAAACCCAGTACGGGGTTGGCATCATCAGATGAGTTTCTTTAGGGAGTCCTTACAATAACCCCTGTGGCAGTCTAGATCTACTTCTCCCTTTCCCCCTCAGTGACAGTGGATGTCTGAGGGAATGAGACCAGGAGAAAGGTGACTCTGGGTGCCAAACTCTGGCTTAGAAGCCTTAGTAGACAGACTGGGTAGTTTATAAACAACAGAAATTTCATTTCTCAGTTTTGGCATCTGGGAAATCCAAGAGCAAGGTGCCAGCAGATTTGGTGGCTGGTAAGGACCCTCTTTCCTACAGAGGGCACCTTCTTTTCTCACATGGTGGGAGGGGCAAAGCAGTCCCCTTACTCAGTCTTTTATAGCACCATGAAGCTTCAGTTTCTCTATCTTCTCTGACTAGACCAGTGGTTCTCAACCTTCCTTTTGTTGCAATGAAAATAATTTTATGGTTGGGGGTCACGACAACATGAGGAACTGTATTAAAGGGTCATGGGATTAGGAAGGTTGAGAACCACTGGACTTGACAGTTGACTCCCTTGTCTTTTTTTTTCTTTTTGATTTTTCTGTTGTAGAGATAGGGTTTTACTCTGTTGCCCAGGCTGTTCTCAAACTCCTGCCTCAGTCTCCTAAAATGCTGGGTTTACAGGCATGTGCCCCCAAGCCTGGCCAACCTACTTGTTCTAACTAAAACCTGACTTTCCCAGGAGGACCCTATTTCCTTTGTAGGCTTCTTGAGTGGTAGATGTTTTTCTCACATTAACTGAGATGGGGTCTGTGGCCTTCTCCACACTCCCTGCCACAAGACTCTTTCCTCTTCCTCCTAATTATTATTATTATTTTTTTGGCCAGGGCTAGGTTTGAACCCACCACCTCTGGCATATGGGGCTGGCGCCCTACTCCTTGAGCCACAGGCACTGCCCTCTCTTCCTCCTATTTAAAGCCTTCCTAGCTCAGCTTTCAATCTCATGTCCTGTGACTCTTCCGTTTTACTGCAGCCACCTACTCTCAGGTCATTTCCCTTATTTCTTAAGGATTTTGGTTTGATTGACTATTACTCTCATTAGTACTACTCCTATCTTAATTATTGATTCAAAATCCACACAGATGTTCATTTTAACACTCAGGCCTGTCACTTCCTTGAATTTTTCTCCTCCAGTGTTATTTTCCTTGGCGCTATCTCAGCCATTTGTTCTAAGTGTTAGACTCTATGTACATCTTAGCAATATCAACAGTTCAAGTTTCAATCATTTCTCTCTTTGGTTTCCTATCTTTCTGTTTACTCCTGCTAGTACCTCAGCAGGAGGCCAACACTCCTTTAAGGCTAGAACCTGTTGATTATACTGTTCTTCACTTCACCTCTACTCACCATGTCCTTCCTTACTAGTTAGCTGAAATGTGATGGTAAATTATATAACCATTATCTTTAATATACTTTCAATACATTTGCTCTTTTCTCACTTCAAAAGATTTATCCTGGTTAAATCCATGTTTTTGCTTACACCCCTGTCACTTGATATAATTACAGAAACAAATGCATAGTAATGATTATTGTTTTAGGTTAGGTTCCTGAGAAATAGATGATGAGAAAAAATTATGTACCACAAGTGTCTTATTATATTAAGGAAATGTTTGGGAAACTAATAAGGAATGGGAGAGAAAGCAGGTTAGGGAAAGGGAGTAAATCACGCAAAAGGAAGCTATCAGACCAAGTCCCTGATTGATCCCACTGGGGTGAGGCTGGGGGTAGAGCCATGCGGGGAACTCAGCAGCGCAGAGTTTGGTTAAGGTCTATACCAGGTACTACAACACCTGGGGCAAAAGTGGCTCCTTTAGCATGAGGGGGGCAGTTCATCAGAACATAGCCGTAAATGTTGGCCTTTGGAAGCAAAACCCAACAAAGGCAGGGTGTGCATGGAAATAGTAATAAAGGATCCAAGAGGATCTGGGCATCAATAACATCTACTATCAGTAGCTACTAAAATAACCATTTTTGCTTCAAATTCATAACCATGAACCTCAAAGTGAACCCTAACTGGCAATCATATTTCTTTAGCCTAATCATTCTCCCATGCTCTTGTAGGACTATTTCATAATTTCTCCTCTCTTCTCAATCCTCAAACACTTTCTTCTCCATCTTCATTTTCCTAGCTTGCTATTTCAATAGGAAAATAGGAACAATCAGATGTGACCTTCCACAGTGTACACTAATCTATCTACTGTATAGAATCATCTGTACCCAAATATTATTATCTTCCCTCCAGAGCCTATAAATGGATGTTCACATTCCTATCTAAGGATAACCCCTTCTCTTGCAAATTCCAGCCTTCGTAAAGAGAATTTCCTTCCAGGCCTCACTTCTGCACATTTTTTTCCTATCTTTGAGATCACCACCATAAGCATACAAACATGCTGTTATTTTTTTTTTAAAGCCTCTTGACCTCTCTCTCCCCTCATTTAAAACATTTCCATTCCTATATGTAGAAGAAAACTCTTCAAAATAGTTACACTCCCTGCTCCAATTCTCCTCCTTCTATCCTTTTAAGCCCATTTAAATCAAGCTTTTATTTGCATCTTTCCACTAATTTGTTTTTTCAAGGTCTCTAATACAAATATGGTTTCCCCTATTTCTCTGGCCACTACTTCTCAGACTCCTTTGTAAATTCCTCTGAATTCTCCAACTTCTTAATATTAGGGGGCCTAGGACTCAGTCTCTAAGTCTCTTTATACAGACTCATTTTTTAGGTAAGCTCTTTCTTTGATCTTATGTTTTAAAATATCTTCGTGACTCCCAAATTTATGTCTGGTCCATTCTACCTTGACCTTCAGAAATAGCCACAGCTTACCATATGTACTCACTTGAATATCTAAAAGGTATCTTAAAACTTAACATTAAAAATTGAGTTCCTGATGTTCTACTTCAAATTTGATTTTCTGTAGTCATTTAATTTCTACTTTTTATACAATTGGTTAACGATTATTCCATTATGATTTCTTTCTTTTCTTTTTTTTTTTTTTTT